>JANFPS010000027.1:0-229820 GCA_024703675.1 Drosophila nebulosa
AATTTTAACTTTTTTAACGCAGTTTTTTCTCAGTGGCTTTAAGTATGTGAGTCAGAACATTTTGGAGATGGTCTTAGATTTTTTGAAGTTTTTCGTTCAATATTCATATTATTTGATAACTCGTTTTTTTTATTGTTCTATTAGAACACTGACATATAGAACTTTAAACAATGTGACACAAAAAATTGGAGCTGTGAAATAAAAACTTTTCTTAATTTTCGTTTAAATTCTTGGTTGAAATTGTGTGGCTTAAGTATATAATGATCACCACTGTAGCATCGACATTTAAACACAACATATGAATCTACGTCAAAGCGCAAACAAGAGCTTGATTTAGGACTCATTAAAATTTGTAGCTCAAGGCATGCAACCTTTTTCTATAGTTAAGGATCCTGAGTTTTCGGCGACTTTATCAAACTATTCGACCCACGCTAGCAACTACCGTCGCGGACTACCCTCTCTAATGTCATGATGACAAATTTATTTGATGAGCAGAAACCTAAATTAAAAAATTTGCTCAGCAAAATAAGGCAAATGAATCTTATATGACAGTCACATGCTCGTTTATTACAGATAGTTACTGTCTTCGCTCTGCTGTTTTATCAACAAATAAGCTAATTGATGAATTGAAAAACAAATCATCATATAAGAATATAGCAGATAGGCTGCAGGCTGTTTGCAACGAATGGGGAATTTTTGATAAAATAACTGCAATTGTGACCGATAATGCAAAGCTCAATGATCAAAGCGTGTGAGCTGCTTAAAAAAAGGAATTTACCCTGCTATGCACACTCACCTAATTTGGTGGTGCAAGATTGCCTTAAGCTGGATTGCACAAAAGAATTACTTAAAAAATGCAAGTCCATTGTCGCGTTTTTTAAAAGTAGCACGATTGCTTACAAGAAATTTAAAGATTCTCAATTGACGGAAACTAAATATAGTCTAATACAAAAGTTGCCACCAGATGGAACAGTGCATTCCTAATGATTGAAAGAGTCTTAAAAACACATGAAGCAATCAATATAACACTTCTAAGTTTGTCGAAAGCGCCACAGCCTCTCACAGCTGACGAAATCAACTTATTAAAAGACTTGTCACAAATACTTTCTCCCTTTGACATTGCTTCCAAAGAAATGTCATCGAATTCTAAAGTCACAGTATCACTAGTTATTCCAGTTACTTGTGGCCTCTTAAACAACTTGGAAAATAGCACAAAAAATCTTCTTACCGAAGTTGGCCTTAAAGTAAACGAATTTTTAATTGATTGCGTAATCAAAAGGTTGTACAAGTACGAAGATCGCACAGTAACTAGCATTTCTACATTGCTTGATCCAAGGTTTAAAAAACAAGGTTTCCGTTCGCAATACAATGCCAAAAATGCTGAACAACTTTTAATTGAAGAACTTATTCATCTGAGCAAGTCTTCAGCTCCCACCTCAGAGCCACCAACACCAATTGATCAACCAAAACCAACACGACATCCTCTATATGAATTTGTAAAAATCAACATAGAAAATTTGCCTAGGACCAAGCGCTCCGATGCAATAATTGATTTACACCAATATATTGGGAAACATCACTCCTTGGGCGATGTTGATCCCCTTCAAATATTGGCAGGTATGTAGCTTAACAAAAATTCTTCAAAAATGTTAAATGTTTCCGTATTTACAGCATAACGAAAGTAGTATAAAAGACCTTACTACGAAATATTTTTGCATTCCTGCTTCATCGACAGAATCGGAGCGATTGTTCAGCAAAGCTGGACAAATATAACGGAACTAAGAGCTGCCTTAAAAGCTAAGCATGTGGACATGCTCCTTTTTCTTAGTCACAATTCTCGGATCTTGGCAGAAGACTGATCCTTAATTTTAATTTTATTCAAATTTGTTTTGATTTACTATGTCCATGAAGGATCTCATTATGTTAAACATATAAAATGTTTATTAAAATGTTAATTTTTATTGTTAAGTATGCGTTTATTAAGTTTTTAAATTTGAAAATATTTTCGATAGTACTATCGATACTATTCAATATTTGTTGCAGCTCTACCGCGATGGCCGCCATGGCTAATTCAGCTTTTACTCGCTCTCGAGAGCTTTAACGTTCGCTTTGCACTTAGAGGGGAAGAACTATCGATAGTAGGCACCATCGATAGTGGACGACAGTAAATTTTAAACCATCGATAGTGGTCGATAGTGCCATCGACACTATCAAAAGTGCCATCAATAGTATAACCCAACAAACAAATTGATTTTCAACATATATAGAAAAATTATGCTTTAATATAGCCAATAGTTACGACTTACAAAGAGCAGAATGTTTAAATTTTTTTGTTTAAGTCGGGTTCGCCTCTCCGAAACAATTTGGCCCGCCTTGCTGAAGGCCCATTCAGACTCTACGGACGTAGCGGGAACGCAGATGTAATATCCGAAAAGGCTTTTAATTAAGGGAAAATCAGTTTGATTGACATGGAAAAAAATTAGTACATTTAATTAAATAGAACTTATAATATTTTTTAGGCATACCTTTATTCATAGCAACCTTTATTCCGTATCTTCGTAAATTGCCCTTCCAGATATTGCCTTTTCGTTATAATAGCATCCACTCGTAAATTTGCAGCTTTGTTTGTCGGACGCTCACCTAAAAAATTAAACGAGTTCTCGGAACTTGTATCCGGTGCGACGGGCAAATTAGTTAATGATTCTTTGATGGGGAAATTAGCCAACTCATTTTCTAAAAATGTTGATGGGTGTTCAGCTTTTGAGCTGTATTGAAAACCATTTTTTTGAAGCGTGATTCAAAAGCGTAGCCATACTGCAGATTGTCCTTTGCTCATGAATGGATAGGCGCTTTTTCTTTCAAGGTTGGAATCAGAGGTAAAGCACTGTCAACACTGTCAATTTTCCAAGGAAGTCCATATGCCATGGGTATAATAAGCGGTTACGTACTTTCCTCCTGAAATTTTTTCGCTTGCTTGCTGAAAGAAAGCTAATAATATTTCTGTAAGAACAAGCATTTCTTCAGCAGTAAATGGCTGCGGTGCAGTAAATGGCATCGTGTTAACGATTTGCCAATCACTTCTGGTAAAATAGATACAGTGGTGCTCATATACTTAAGCCACTGCCACTACCATAAACTATTTTCTTAATAACTTTTTTGAACATATTTATTTTGCCCTGAAATTTTTACATTTTGCAACACTAATATTTAAGCAGCAGATCACAGTAAAAAATGACAAGTAGGAATTCGGGGGTTCCCAAAAAATTGACTAAATGTCAAAAAGGAGTATTGCGCTCTGCTCATATACTTAAGCCACCTTAAGCTAAAATCGCCAAGCTTGTGTTTTTTCGGGAAAGTTGTGGTAATTATTTTAGAAACTTAAATATTAAATATTAAATTCATTTTCCAAAAACAATTTGACCGCTATGGCTAAAGATAAAAATAGTAATCCGGCCGAAAGAAAGCTAATATGGGAATATTACCAAAAAAAAAAACATAAGTATTCTTCAAATTAGCAAGAGTTTACATTTTTCGCGTGGCAAAGTCCGAAATGCCATTGCATTTTATAAAAAAAATGGAAACCTGGGAAAATATTCCACGCGAAAAGCCCCGAAAAACTACTTCAAACGACGATAGACGGATTGCCAAAATCAGCAAAGCCGATCCATTTTTGACCTCGACGCAAATGTGTCAGCGCAGACCATAAGATGACGGCGAAATGAGTTCGGGCTGTATGGACGCATTGCCCAAAAAAAACCATTGATGTCCGTTAAAAATGTTAAAAAACGCCTTGAATTCGCCAAAGAGCATATTCAAAAAGGTCCCAATTTTTGGAACATGATTGTTTGGAGCGACGAATCCAAGATTAATGTCTTTGGGAGTGATGGTAAACCATATGTACGACGTCCTCCCAATAAACAATTGGACCCCAAATACACGAAGAAGACCGTTAAACATAGTGGCGCTTCCATTATGGTCTGGGGCTGTTTCACCGCATCGGGCGTAGGTCCCCATAGTGCAGATACAAGGCATTATGAACGGCGAAATGTACAGAGACATCCTTATGAACAATTTATCTGGAGAATATGCCGATAATTTGCCACTTGCCTGGATATTCAACAGGACAACGACCCGAAACACTGCAGCAAGATAGTCAAGACGTGGCTTAACCAAGAGGCAATCAATGTTTTGCAATGGCCACCGCAGAGTCCCGACTTGAACCCTATAGAGAACTTGTGGGGAATTCTTTAACAAGTCGTTGGCCAAAAAAAACCAGCAAATAAAAACGATTTGTGGCGAATTTTGCAGGAAGAGTGGAAGAAAATCACCCCTCAACAGTCTGCACGTCTTGTGGTTCAATGCCAAAGCGTTGCTCCACAGTTCTTAAGCAGAAAGGTCATCCTACTCAATATTAAAGTAAATTAATTAAAATAATAAGGAATATTGGGCAAATTTTAACTTTTTTAACCATTTTTTTTCCAGGTGGCTTAAGTATGTGAGCAGGACATTTTGGAGATGGTCTCAGATTTTTGAAGTTTTTCGTTCATATATATATTTTTATAACTCGGTTATTGTTCTATTAGAACACTGACATATAGAACTAATGTGACACAAAAAATTGGAGCTGTGAAATAAAAACTTTTCTTAATTTTCGTTTAAATTCTTGGTTGAAGTTGTGTGGCTTAAGTATATGAGCACCACTGTACATATTTAAACACAACATATGAATCTACGTCAAAGCGCAAACAAGAGCTTGATTTAGGACTCATAAAATTTGTAGCTCAAGGCATGCAACCTTTTTCTATAGTTAAGGATCCTGAGTTTCGCGACTTTATCAAACTATTCGACCCACGCTACAAACTACCGTCGCGGACTACCCTCTCTAATGTCATGATGACAAATTTATTTGATGAGCAGAAACCTAAATTAAAAAATTTGCTCAGCAAAATAAATCACTGTGCCATCACAACTGATATGTGGACGTCCCTGGCAAATGAATCTTATATGACAGTCACATGCTCGTTTATTACAGATAGTTACTGTCTTCGCTCTGCTGTTTTATCAACAAATAAGCTAATTGATGAAACAAATCATACTGCTAAGAATATAGCAGATAGGCTGCAGGCTGTTTGCAACGAATGGGGAATTTTTGATAAAATAACTGCAATTGTGACCGATAATGCAAGCTCAATGATCAAAGCGTGTGAGCTGCTTAAAAAAAGGAATTTACCCTGCTATGCACACTCACCTAATTTGGTGGTGCAAGATTGCCTTAAGCTGGATTGCACAAAAGAATTACTTAAAAAATGCAAGTCCATTGTCGCGTTTTTTAAAAGTAGCACGATTGCTTACAAGAAATTTAAAGATTCTCAATTGACGGAAACTAAATATAGTCTAATACAGAAAAGTTGCCACCAGATGGAACAGTGCATTCCTAATGATTAAAAGAGTCTTAAAAACACATGAAGCAATCAATATAACACTTCTAAGTTTGTCGAAAGCGCCACAGCCTCTCACAGCTGACGAAATCAACTTATTAAAAGACTTGTCACAAATACTTTCTCCCTTTGACATTGCTTCCAAAGAAATGTCATCGAATTCTAAAGTCACAGTATCACTAGTTATTCCAGTTACTTGTGGCCTCTTAAACAACTTGGAAAATAGCACAAAAAATCTTCTTACCGAAGTTGGCCTTAAAGTAAACGAATTTTTAATTGATTGCGTAATCAAAAGGTTGTACAAGTACGAAGATCGCACAGTAACTAGCATTTCTACATTGCTTGATCCAAGGTTTAAAAAACAAGGTTTCCGTTCGCAATACAATGCCAAAAATGCTGAACAACTTTTAATTGAAGAACTTATTCATCTGAGCAAGTCTTCAGCTCCCACCTCAGAGCCACCAACACCAATTGATCAACCAAAACCAACACGACATCCTCTATATGAATTTGTAAAAATCAACATAGAAAATTTGCCTAGGACCAAGCGCTCCGATGCAATAATTGATTTACACCAATATATTGGGAAACATCACTCCTTGGGCGATGTTGATCCCTCAAATATTGGCAGGTATGTAGCTTAACAAAAATTCTTCAAAAATGTTAAATGTTTCCGTATTTACAGCATAACGAAAGTAGTATAAAAGACCTTACTACGAAATATTTTTGCATTCCTGCTTCATCGACAGAGTCGGAGCGATTGTTCAGCAAAGCTGGACAAATATAACGGAACTAAGAGCTGCCTTAAAAGCTAAGCATGTGGACATGCTCCTTTTTCTTAGTCACAATTCTCGGATCTTGGCAGAAGACTGATCCTTAATTTTAATTTTATTCAAATTTGTTTTGATTTACTATGTCCATGAAGGATCTCATTATGTTAAACATATAAAATGTTTATTAAAATGTTAATTTTTATTGTTAAGTATGCGTTTATTAAGTTTTTAAATTTGAAAATATTTTCGATAGTACTATCGATACTATTCAATATTTGTTGCAGCTCTACCGCGATGGCCGCCATGGCTAATTCAGCTTTTACTCGCTCTCGAGAGCTTTAACGTTCGCTTTGCACTTAGAGGGGAAGAACTATCGATAGTAGGCACCATCGATAGTGGACGACAGTAAATTTTAAACCATCGATAGTGGTCGATAGTGCCATCGACACTATCAAAAGTGCCATCAATAGTATAACCCAACAAACAAATTGATTTTCAACATATATAGAAAAATTATGCTTTAATATAGCCAATAGTTACGACTGACAAAGAGCAGAATGTTTAAATTTTTTTGTTTAAGTCGGGTTCGCCTCTCCGAAACAATTTGGCCCGCCTTGCTGAAGGCCCATTCAGACTCTACGGACGTAGCGGGAACGCAGATGTAATATCCGAAAAGGCTTTTAATTTAAGGGAAAATCAGTTTGATTGACATGGAAAAAAATTAGTACATTTAATTATATAGAACTTATAATATTTTTTTAGGCATACCTTTATTCATAGCAAGGGGTCCGTATCTTGGGTGGCGATTGCCCTCTCCAGATATTGCCTTTTCGTTATAATAGCATCCACTCGTAAATTTGCAGCTTTGTTTGTCGGACGCTCACCTAAAAAATTAAACGAGTTCTCGGAACTTGTATCCGGTGCGACGGGCAAATTAGTTAATGATTCTTTGATGGGGAAATTAGCCAACTCATTTTCTAAAAATGTTGATGGGTGTTCAGCTTTTGAGCTGTATTGAAAACCATTTTTTTGAAGCGTGGATTCAAAAGCGTAGCCATACTGCAGATTGTCCTTTGCTCATGAATGGATAGGCGCTTTTTCTTTCAAGGTTGGAATCAGAGGTAAAGCACTGTCAACACTGTCAATTTTCCAAGGAAGTCCATATGCCATGGGTATAATAAGCGAAATGGTTACGTACTTTCCTCCTGAATTTTTTTCGCTTGCTTGCTGAAAGAAAGCTAATAATATTTCTGTAAGAACAAGCCTTTCTTCAGCAGTAAATGGCATCGTGTTAACGATTTGCCAATCACTTCTGGTAAAATAGATACAGTGGTGCTCATATACTTAAGCCACTGCCACTACCATAAACTATTTTCTTAATAACTTTTTTGAACATATTTATTTTGCCCTGAAATTTTTACATTTTGCAACACTAATATTTAAGCAGCAGATCACAGTAAAAAATGACAAGTAGGAATTCGGGGGTTCCCAAAAAATTGACTAAATGTCAAAAAGGAGTATTGCGCTCTGCTCATATACTTAAGCCACCTTAAGCTAAAATCGCCAAGCTTGTGTTTTTTCGGGGAAAGTTGTGGTAATTATTTTAGAAACTTAAATATTAAATATTAAATTCATTTTCCAAAAACAATTTGACCGCTATGGCTAAAGATAAAAATAGTAATCCGGCCGAAAGAAAGCTAATATGGGAATATTACCAAAAAAAACATAAGTATTCTTCAAATTAGCAAGAGTTTACATTTTTCGCGTGGCAAAGTCCGAAATGCCATTGCATTTTATAAAAAAAATGGAACCTGGGAAAATATTCCACGCGAAAAGCCCCGAAAAAACTACTTCAAACGACGATAGACGGATTGCCAAAATCAGCAAAGCCGATCCATTTTTGACCTCGACGCAAATCCGAGGTCAAATGTGGCAGATTATGGCGTGAATGTGTCAGCTCAGACCATAAGAAGAGGGCTAAATGAGTTCGGGCTGTATGGACGCATTGCCCAAAAAAAACCATTGATGTCCGTTAAAAATGTTAAAAAACGCCTTGAATTCGCCAAAGAGCATATTCAAAAAGGTCCCAATTTTTGGAACATGATTGTTTGGAGCGACGAATCCAAGATTAATGTCTTTGGGAGTGATGGTAAACCATATGTACGACGTCCTCCCAATAAACAATTGGACCCCAATTACACGAAGAAGACCGTTAAACATAGTGGCGCTTCCATTATGGTCTGGGGCTGGTTCACCGCATCGGGCGTAGGTCCCATAGTGCAGATACAAGGCATTATGAACGGCGAAATGTACAGAGACATCCTTATGAACAATTTATCTGGAGAATATGCCGATAATTTGCCACTTGCCTGGATATTCAACAGGACAACGACCCGAAACACTGCAGCAAGATAGTCAAGACGTGGCTTAACCAAGAGGCAATCAATGTTTTGCAATGGCCACCGCAGAGTCCCGACTTGAACCCTATAGAGAACTTGTGGGGAATTCTTTAACAAGTCGTTGGCCAAAAAAAACCAGCAAATAAAAACGATTTGTGGCGAATTTTGCAGGAAGAGTGGAAGAAAATCACCCCTCAACAGTCTGCACGTCTTGTGGTTCAATGCCAAAGCGTTGCTCCACAGTTCTTAAGCAGAAAGGTCATCCCACTCAATATTAAAGTAAATTAATTAAAATAATAAGGAATATTGGGCAAATTTTAACTTTTTTAACCATTTTTTTCCAGGTGGCTTAAGTATGTGAGCAGGACATTTTGGAGATGGTCTCAGATTTTTGAAGTTTTTCGTTCAATATATATTTTTATAACTCGGTTATTGTTCTATTAGAACACTGACATATAGAACTAATGTGACACAAAAAATTGGAGCTGTGAAATAAAAACTTTTCTTAATTTTCGTTTAAATTCTTGGTTGAAGTTGTGTGGCTTAAGTATATGAGCACCACTGTACATATTTAAACACAACATATGAATCTACGTCAAAGCGCAAACAAGAGCTTGATTTAGGACTCATAAAATTTGTAGCTCAAGGCATGCAACCTTTTTCTATAGTTAAGGATCCTGAGTTTCGCGACTTTATCAAACTATTCGACCCACGCTACAAACTACCGTCGCGGACTACCCTCTCTAATGTCATGATGACAAATTTATTTGATGAGCAGAAACCTAAATTAAAAAATTTGCTCAGCAAAATAAATCACTGTGCCATCACAACTGATATGTGGACGTCCCTGGCAAATGAATCTTATATGACAGTCACATGCTCGTTTATTACAGGTAGTTACTGTCTTCGCTCTGCTGTTTTATCAACAAATAAGCTAATTGATGAAAAACAAATCATACTGCTAAGAATATAGCAGATAGGCTGCAGGCTGTTTGCAACGAATGGGGAATTTTTGATAAAATAACTGCAATTGTGACCGATAATGCAAGCTCAATGATCAAAGCGTGTGAGCTGCTTAAAAAAAGGAATTTACCCTGCTATGCACACTCACCTAATTTGGTGGTGCAAGATTGCCTTAAGCTGGATTGCACAAAAGAATTACTTAAAAAATGCAAGTCCATTGTCGCGTTTTTTAAAAGTAGCACGATTGCTTACAAGAAATTTAAAGATTCTCAATTGACGGAAACTAAATATAGTCTAATACAGAAAGTTGCCACCAGATGGAACAGTGCATTCCTAATGATTGAAAGAGTCTTAAAAACACATAAAGCAATCAATATAACACTTCTAAGTTTGTCGAAAGCGCCACAGCCTCTCACAGCTGACGAAATCAACTTATTAAAAGACTTGTCACAAATACTTTCTCCCTTTGACATTGCTTCCAAAGAAATGTCATCGAATTCTAAAGTCACAGTATCACTAGTTATTCCAGTTACTTGTGGCCTCTTAAACAACTTAGAAAATAGCACAAAAAATCTTCTTACCAAAGTTGGCTTTAAAGTAAACGAATTTTTAATTGATTGCGTAATCAAAAGGTTGTACAAGTACGAAGATCGCACAGTAACTAGCATTTCTACATTGCTTGATCCAAGGTTTAAAAAACAAGGTTTCCGTTCGCAATACAATGCCAAAAATGCTGAACAACTTTTCATTGAAGAACTTATTCATCTGAGCAAGTCTTCAGCTCCCACCTCAGAACCACCAACACCAATTGATCAACCAAAACCAACACGACATCCTCTATATGCATTTGTAAAAATCAACATAGAAAATTTGCCTAGGACCAAGCGCTCCGATGCAATAATTGATTTACACCAATATATTGGGAAACATCACTCCTTGGGCGATGTTGATCCCCTCAAATATTGGCAGGTGTGTAGCTTAACAAAAATTCTTCAAAAATGTTAAATGTTTCCGTATTTACAGCATAACGAAAGTAGTATAAAAGACCTTACTACGAAATATTTTTGCATTCCTGCTTCATTGACAGAGTCGGAGCGATTGTTCAGCAAAGCTGGACAAATATAACGGAACTAAGAGCTGCCTTAAAAGCTAAGCATGTGGACATGCTCCTTTTTCTTAGTCACAATTCTCGGATCTTGGCTGAAGACTGATCCTTAATTTTAATTTTATTCAAATTTGTTTTGATTTACTATGTCCATGAAGGATCTCATTATGTTAAACATATAAAATGTTTATTAAAATGTTAATTTTTATTGTTAAGTATGCGTTTATTAAGTTTTTGAATTTGGAAATATTTTCGATAGTACTATCGATACTATTCAATATTTGTTGCAGCTCTACCGCGATGGCCGCCATGGCTAATTCAGCTTTTACTCGCTCTCGAGAGCTTTAACGTTCGCTTTGCACTTAGAGGGGAAGAACTATCGATAGTAGGCACCATCGATAGTGCCATCGACACTATCAAAAGTGCCATCAATAGTATAACCCAACAAACAAATTGATTTTCAACATATATAGAAAAATTATGCTTTAATATAGCCAATAGTTACGACTTACAAAGAGCAGAATGTTTAAATTTTTTTGTTTAAGTCGGGTTCGCCTCTCCGAAACAATTTGGCCCGCCTTGCTGAAGGCCCATTCAGACTCTACGGACGTAGCGGGAACGCAGATGTAATATCCGAAAAGGCTTTTAATTAAGGGAAAATCAGTTTGATTAACATGGAAAAAAATTAGTACATTTAATTATATAGAACTTATAATATTTTTTTAGGCATACCTTTATTCATAGCAAGGGGTCCGTATCTTGGGTGGCGATTGCCCTCTCCAGATATTGCCTTTTCGTTATAATAGCATCCACTCGTAAATTTGCAGCTTTGTTTGTCGGACGCTCACCTAAAAAATTAAACGAGTTCTCGGAACTTGTATCCGGTGCGACGGGCAAATTAGTTAATGATTCTTTGATGGGGAAATTAGCCAACTCATTTTCTAAAAATGTTGATGGGTGTTCAGCTTTTGAGCTGTATTGAAAACCATTTTTTTGAAGCGTGGATTCAAAAGCGTAGCCATACTGCAGATTGTCCTTTGCTCATGAATGGATAGGCGCTTTTTCTTTCAAGGTTGGAATCAGAGGTAAAGCACTGTCAACACTGTCAATTTTCCAAGGAAGTCCATATGCCATGGGTATAATAAGCGAAATGGTTACGTACTTTCCTCCTGAAATTTTTTCGCTTGCTTGCTGAAAGAAAGCTAATAATATTTCTGTAAGAACAAGCATTTCTTCAGCAGTAAATGGCTGCGGCGCATTTCTTGTTGACAGTAATACTTTGGAAATATCATCTTTTGCTTTTAAAATTCGCTCAATCATAAAGTAGAAACTGTTCCATCTGGTGGGTGTTTCCTGTAGCAAGGTATACTCTGAACCTTCTTGAGCTGCTTTAAATTTTTCGTTAGCTATCGTGCTTTGCTTGAAAAATTATTAATTTTCATTTCTGTGTTATAATACACAGTCCAATTTCTTCTTAGTCCAATTTCTACAGGAATTTTCTTATGAGGAGTCATTTTGGAGTGTTCACTGGTCGCAGATTTCCAACAAATGCAGCTATTACAAAACTGAACGCATAAAAAGAGTAACGAAACTAAATAAGGGTTTAAACTAAATTTAGGGTTTATGTTGACTTTTGTCATGGTCTTTTTTTAGTTTTGACTTCTAAGCCGTTATTGTTATTATTTTTATTATTACAAGTTTTTTATTATATTCGATGTAGGAAATAGTTAGTAGTAGGATACGTTAGGAGGATAAAAGACCACGAAGGTGTTTTTTTTCTTTTATTTCTATTTAGGAATAGGGGTGGACAACAAAGTCCATGTCTAGGAAAATAGCAAAGAACTGCTAAGCGCCAGAAAATAAAATTAACAAAACAAAAATTATTGATATGAAATCTTTGGGTTCATCGCCATCCTGACTTTCGCCGCTGGTAAAAATTCGCATTATGTGCGGGACATCATCAATGGCCATGGCCACATCTGAGGATTTTATTTGAGCCGAGGTACTTGTCCTATTATTTTTTTTTTCTTTCCAAATTGCGTGTTTGTTCGAACACCTGATCATTCCAATCGGCATAAAGGTGATATCAGCATTGTTGACCAGCTCCTTAGAGGCATAATAGGGAGACATTTTCAAACGCTGGCCTATCTTGACTAGATCCTCAATATCCATAATGCTGGGACCCCGAAAGTCTGTATGATCCTTTTTTGACTCGACACGCAATTCAAATGAACAGCTTTTCGAATGGACCGGCAATTTACAATGAAAAAAAGTAAGAGGAAGGTGATAGGCCAAGTACCTCGGTACAAATAAAATCCTCAGATGTGACCATGGCCATTGAAGATGTCACGCACATAATGCGAATCTTTACCAGAGGCGAAGGTCAGGATGGCGATGACTAGTAATAAAAAAAACCAACTGTTATCACATAGCTTCTATAGGGGTTAACGAGCAACCACTCATTCGTTTTCTCGCCTATTTGTTTTCTCCTTCGCTCTCTTGTACCCAATTCTTCTACGCCTTTCTTTCTCATTTTCGTTCGCCAATTCACATAAATTGACTCGTGTTGCGTAGACAATTGTCAACCTACATTTAGATGGAAAAAAAATATTAAGTCCGGCAAATGTGTGGCGACGCTGAGTATGCTCAGAAGTCCTCAGGCAGAAGTTCTAGCGACACTGAGCACGTCAGCGATCTGACAGCTGGTCAACACTTACTGATGGCAATAATAATTGCTATGCAGCAGCGATTTTATTTCTCGTACTTTATATTTGTAAACAAAACTTTAATGGCGGCCCCTGGCTGTCAAATTGTTTAATAACAGTGGAAAACACTATCAGTCATTCCATAGTATATATTAAATCAACTTTTAAGTTAGTTAGTTTTTCTACACGACTTTTTGATCACTTAAATTTTCCGCTTCACGTAGCACTGTTTACATTTAGCAGAATCGTTTAATTACGGTACGCCGAGTACTACACAAAGCCAACTACCATGCTCGTACTCCTCGTGATACGCCAAGAATTTTATTGGTAAACTCCAAACAAGTTCAACATTTTTCGACTGGATGGACGTCAACCTATGAGGAGAAAGCTAAATACAGAGCCTAAAAATCAAAATTTACCTCCAACTGTTAAGCATGGTAAAATCTAAATTTACTTAGTTGCTTTTTATTTCAGCAAGACAGCGACCCCAAGCATTTATCTCATATAATGAAAGTGTGGCTTGTTTACAATACCGCCATGGTCTGCCACACCCAATACAGCCTCCAGATCTCAATCCAATCGAACAAATATGGTAAAAATTGTACAGTTGCATTGGAGAGTGAGCTATAAGAACGAATGCCTATCTAAAACAAGCCTTTATGGACGAATGGCAAAATACTGAGAAGGAAACTACTAAAAAATTAGCTCGATTATTATTACAAGTATTCCAAATTTTCATGTATCCTTCTTATTAAGTTTTTTTGGGGTGTGCCAATAACTTTGTTCATCGATCAAACTTCAAACTTCTCTACGATTAAAACTCTAACAACAGAGCTTAACTCTGACGTTTCTCATATGGTTTTTAATAATTAAATTATTATTGTTTTAAAAAAAACAAAGTTTTTAAGTTTCACCCTGTAACCATTAACCCTTTTGACCCCAACTTTTTTTCTGTGAGATGAAAATTTTGTTTTACTTTAATTATTTTCATATTAATTTAAGAAGTAATTGGCCAAAATTTTGAGTCGCCACGCCCACCGGTTTGCCTGCAACCGGAAGTTGCTTGCGATCAACGTTGTGCAATGGTGGTATACAGAATAACAAAATGTATTTCCTTAATAACTTTTAATGATTTTTATTTATTTGAACAATTCATGTATGAAAAGACAAAAAACTATTTTTAACCTTCTTACAACAAAGGTGTACCCTACATTGATGTTCCTATTTTGCTTAATCTGCAACGTCCTTTTTCACCAAATACTACCAAGTTTTTTTAAATTTTATCATAACGCTGAGATACTGAAGGATTCGGCTGGAACCGGAAATTTCTAGACTGTGGAGAAGACACACTGTTGCCACCAAATGGAATAGTGCATTCCTAATGATTGAAAGAGTCTTAAAAACACATGAAGCAATCAATATAACACTTCTAAGTTTGTCGAAAGCGCCACAGCCTCTCACAGCTGACGAAATCAACTTATTAAAAGACTTGTCACAAATACTTTCTCCCTTTGACATTGCTTCCAAAGAAATGTCATCGAATTCTAAAGTCACAGTATCACTAGTTATTCCAGTTACTTGTGGCCTCTTAAACAACTTAGAAAATAGCACAAAAAATCTTCTTACCGAAGTTGGCCTTAAAGTAAACGAATTTTTAATTGATTGCGTAATCAAAAGGTTGTACAAGTACGAAGATCGCACAGTAACTAGCATTTCTACATTGCTTGATCCAAGGTTTAAAAAACAAGGTTTCCGTTGCAATACAATGCCAAAAATGCTGAACAACTTTTAATTGAAGAACTTATTCATCTGAGTAAGTCTTCAGCTCCGCCTCCAACACGAATTGATCAACCAAAACCAACACGACATCCTCTATATGAATTTGTAAAAATCAACATAGAAAATTTGCCTAGGACCAAGCGCTCCGATGCAATAATTGATTTACACCAATATATTGGGAAACATCACTCCTTTGGCGATGTTGATCCTCTCAAATATTGGCAGGTATGTAGCTTAACAAAAATTCTTCAAAAATGTTAAATGTTTCCGTATTTACAGCATAACGAAAGTAGTATAAAAGACCTTACTACGAAATATTTTTGCATTCCTGCTTCATCGACAGAGTCGGAGCGATTGTTCAGCAAAGCTGGACAAATATAACGGAACTAAGAGCTGCCTTAAAAGCTAAGCATGTGGACATGCTCCTTTTTCTTAGTCACAATTCTCGGATCTTGGCAGAAGACTGATCCTTAATTTTAATTTTATTCAAATTTGTTTTGATTTACTATGTCCATGAAGGATCTCATTATGTTAAACATATAAAATGTTTATTAAAATGTTAATTTTTATTGTTAAGTATGCGTTTATTAAGTTTTTGAATTTGGAAATATTTTCGATAGTACTATCGATACTATTCAATATTTGTTGCAGCTCTACCGCGATGGCCGCCATGGCTAATTCAGCTTTTACTCGCTCTCGAGAGCTTTAACGTTCGCTTTGCACTTAGAGGGGAAGAACTATCGATAGTAGGCACCATCGATAGTGCCATCGACACTATCAAAGTGCCATCAATAGTATAACCCAACAAACAAATTGATTTTCAACATATATAGAAAAATTATGCTTTAATATAGCCAATAGTTACGACTGACAAAGAGCAGAATGTTTAAATTTTTTTGTTTAAGTCGGGCTCGCCTCTCCGAAACAATTTGGCCCGCCTTGCTGAAGGCCCATTCAGACTCTACGGACGTAGCGGGAACGCAGATGTAATATCCGAAAAGGCTTTTAATTTAGGGAAAATCAGTTTGATTGACATGGAAAAAAATTAGTACATTTAATTATATAGAACTTATAATATTTTTTTAGGCATACCTTTATTCATAGCAAGGGGTCCGTATCTTGGGTGGCGATTGCCCTCTCCAGATATTGCCTTTTCGTTATAATAGCATCCACTCGTAAATTTGCAGCTTTGTTTGTCGGACGCTCACCTAAAAAATTAAACGAGTTCTCGGAACTTGTATCCGGTGCGACGGGCAAATTAGTTAATGATTCTTTGATGGGGGAAATTAGCCAACTCATTTTCTAAAAATGTTGATGGGTGTTCAGCTTTTGAGCTGTATTGAAAACCATTTTTTTGAAGCGTGGATTCAAAAGCGTAGCCATTCTGCAGATTGTCCTTTGCTCATGAATGGATAGGCGCTTTTTCTTTCAAGGTTGGAATCAGAGGTAAAGCACTGTCAACACTGTCAATTTTCCAAGGAAGTCCATATGCCATGGGTATAATAAGCGAAATGGTTACGTACTTTCCTCCTGAAATTTTTTCGCTTGCTTGCTGAAAGAAAGCTAATAATATTTCTGTAAGAACAAGCATTTCTTCAGCAGTAAATGGCTGCGGCGCATTTCTTGTTGACAATAATACTTTGGAAATATCATCTTTTGCTTTTAAAATTCGCTCAATCATAAAGTAGAAACTGTTCCATCTGGTGGGTGTTTCCTGTAGCAAGGTATACTCTGAACCTTCTTGAGCTGCTTTAAATTTTTCGTTAGCTATCGTGCTTTGCTTGAAAAATTATTAATTTTCATTTCTGTGTTATAATACACAGTCTAATTTCTACAGGAATTTCCTTATAATGCTATTACAAAACTGAACGCATAAAAAGAGTAACGAAACTAAATTAGGGTTTACCCTAATAAATGGCCTATCTTTGCCCGTATGTTGACTTTTGTCATGGTCTTTTTTTAGTTTTGACTTCTAAGCCGTTATTGTTATTATTTTTATTATTACAAGTTTTTATTATATTCGATGTAGGAAATAGTTAGTAGTAGGATACGTATTAGATTTTGTTTCGTTAGGATAAAAGACCATGAAGGTGTTTTTTTCTTTTATTTCTATTTAGGAATAGGGGTGGACAACAAAGTCCATGTCTAGGAAAATAGCAAAGAACTGCTAAGCGCCAGAAAATAAAATTAACAAAACAAAAATTATTGATATGAAATCTTTGGGTTCATCGCCATCCTGACTTTCGCCGCTGGTAAAAATTCGCATTATGTGCGGGACATCCTCAATGGCCATGGCCACATCTGAGGATTTTATTTGAACCGAGGTACTTGTCCTATTATTTTTCTTTTCTTTCCAAATTGCGTGTTTGTTCGAACACCTGATCATTCCAATCGGCATAAAGGTGATATCAGCATTGTTGACCAGCTTCTTAGAGGCATAATAGGGAGACATTTTCAAACGCTGGCCTATCTTGACTAGATCCTCAATATCCATAATGCTGGGACCCCGAAAGTCTGTATGATCCTTTTTTGACTCGACACGCAATTCAAATGAACAGCTTTTCGAATGGACCGGCAATTTACAATGAAAAAAAGTAAGAGGAAGGTGATAGGCCAAGTACCTCGGTACAAATAAAATCCTCAGATATGACCATGGCCATTGAAGATGTCACGCACATAATGCGAATCTTTACCAGAGGCGAAGGTCAGGATGGCGATGACTAGTAATAAAAAAAAACCAACTGTTATCACATAGCTTCTATGAGAGGGGTTAACGAGCAGCTACTTATTCGTTTTCTCGCCTATTTGTTTTCTCCTTCGCTCTCTTGTACCCAATTCTTCTACGCCTTTCTTTCTCATTTTCGTTCGCCAATTCACATAAATTGACTCGTGTTGCGTAGACAATTGTCAACCTACATTTAGATGGAAAAAAAATATTAAGTCCGGCAAATGTGTGGCGACGCTGAGTATGCTCAGAAGTCCTCAGGCAGAAGTTCTAGCGACACTGAGCACGTCAGCGATCTGACAGCTGGTCAACACTTACTGATGGCAATAATAATTGCTATGCAGCAGCGATTTTATTTCTCGTACTTTATATTTGTAAACAAAACTTTAATGGCGGCCCCTGGCTGTCAAATTGTTTAATAACAGTGGAAAACACTATCAGTCATTCCATAGTATATATTAAATCAACTTTTAAGTTAGTTAGTTTTTTCTACACGACTTTTTGATCACTTAAATTTTCCGCTTCACGTAGCACTGTTTACATTTAGCAGAATCGTTTAATTACGGTACGCCGAGTACTACACAAAGCCAACTACCATGCTCGTACTCCTCGTGATACGCCAAGAATTTTATTGGTAAACTCCAAACAAGTTCAACATTTTTCGACTGGATGGACGTCAACCTATGAGGAGAAAGCTAAATACAGAGCCTAAAAATCAAAATTTACCTCCAACTGTTAAGCATGGTAAAATCTAAATTTACTTAGTTGCTTTTTATTTCAGCAAGACAGCGACCCCAAGCATTTATCTCATATAATGAAAGTGTGGCTTGTTTACAATACCGCCATGGTCTGCCACACCCAATACAGCCTCCAGATCTCAATCCAATCGAACAAATATGGTAAAAATTGTACAGTTGCATTGGAGAGTGAGCTATAAGAACGAATGCCTATCTAAAACAAGCCTTTATGGACGAATGGCAAAATACTGAGAAGGAAACTACTAAAAAATTAGCTCGATTATTATTACAAGTATTCCAAATTTTCATGTATCCTTCTTATTAAGTTTTTTTTGGGGTGTGCCAATAACTTTGTTCATCGATCAAACTTCAAACTTCTCTACGATTAAAACTCTAACAACAGAGCTTAACTCTGACGTTTCTCATATGGTTTTTCAATAATTAAATTATTATTGTTTTAAAAAAAAAACAAAGTTTTTAAGTTTCACCCTGTAACCATTAACCCTTTTGACCCCAACTTTTTTTCTGTGAGATGAAAATTTTGTTTTACTTTAATTATTTTCATATTAATTTAAGAAGTAATTGGCCAAAATTTTGAGTCGCCACGCCCACCGGTTTGCCTGCAACCGGAAGTTGCTTGCGATCAACGTTGTGCAATGGTGGTATACAGAATAACAAAATGTATTTCCTTAATAACTTTTAATGATTTTTATTTATTTGAACAATTCATGTATGAAAAGACAAAAAACTATTTTTAACCTTCTTACAACAAAGGTGTACCCTACATTGATGTTCCTATTTTGCTTAATCTGCAACGTCCTTTTTCACCAAATACTACCAAGTTTTTTTAAATTTTATCATAACGCTGAGATACTGAAGGATTCGGCTGGAACCGGAAATTTCTAGACTGTGGAGAAGACACACTGTTGCCACCAAATGGAATAGTGCATTCCTAATGATTGAAAGAGTCTTAAAAACACATGAAGCAATCAATATAACACTTCTAAGTTTGTCGAAAGCGCCACAGCCTCTCACAGCTGACGAAATCAACTTATTAAAAGACTTGTCACAAATACTTTCTCCCTTTGACATTGCTTCCAAAGAAATGTCATCGAATTCTAAAGTCACAGTATCACTAGTTATTCCAATTACTTGTGGCCTCTTAAACAACTTGGAAAATAGCACAAAAAATCTTCTTACCGAAGTTGGCCTTAAAGTAAACGAATTTTTAATTGATTGCGTAATCAAAAGGTTGTACAAGTACGAAGATCGCACAGTAACTAGCATTTCTACATTGCTTGATCCAAGGTTTAAAAAACAAGGTTTCCGATTGCAATACAATGCCAAAAATGCTGAACAACTTTTAATTGAAGAACTTATTCATCTGAGTAAGTCTTCAGTCCCGCCTCAGCCACCAACACGAATTGATCACCAAAACCAACACGACATCCTCTATATGAATTTGTAAAAATCAACATAGAAAATTTGCCTAGGACCAAGCGCTCCGATGCAATAATTGATTTACACCAATATATTGGGAAACATCACTCCTTTGGCGATGTTGATCCCTCAAATATTGGCAGGCAGGCAGGCAGGCAGCTTAACAAAAATTCTTTAAAAATGTTAAATGTTTCCGTATTTACAGCATAACGAAAGTAGTATAAAAGACCTTACTACGAAATATTTTTGCATTCCTGCTTCATCGACAGAGTCGGAGCGATTGTTCAGCAAAGCTGGACAAATATAACGGAACTAAGAGCTGCCTTAAAAGCTAAGCATGTGGACATGCTCCTTTTTCTTAGTCACAATTCTCGGATCTTGGCAGAAGACTGATCCTTAATTTTAATTTTATTCAAATTTGTTTTGATTTACTATGTCCATGAAGGATCTCATTATGTTAAACATATAAAATGTTTATTAAAATGTTAATTTTTATTGTTAAGTATGCGTTTATTAAGTTTTTGAATTTGGAAATATTTTCGATAGTACTATCGATACTATTCAATATTTGTTGCAGCTCTACCGCGATGGCCGCCATGGCTAATTCAGCTTTTACTCGCTCTCGAGAGCTTTAACGTTCGCTTTGCACTTAGAGGGGAAGAACTATCGATAGTAGGCACCATCGATAGTGCCATCGACACTATCAAAAGTGCCATCAATAGTATAACCCAACAAACAAATTGATTTTCAACTTATATAGAAAAATTATGCTTTAATATAGCCAATAGTTACGACTGACAAAGAGCAGAATGTTTAAATTTTTTTGTTTAAGTCGGGCTCGCCTCTCCGAAAACAATTTGGCCCGCCTTGCTGAAGGCCCATTCAGACTCTACGGACGTAGCGGGAACGCAGATGTAATATCCGAAAAGGCTTTTAATTTAGGGAAAATCAGTTTGATTGACATGGAAAAAAATTAGTACATTTAATTATATAGAACTTATAATATTTTTTTAGGCATACCTTTATTCATAGCAAGGGGTCCGTATCTTGGGTGGCGATTGCCCTCTCCAGATATTGCCTTTTCGTTATAATAGCATCCACTCGTAAATTTGCAGCTTTGTTTGTCGGACGCTCACCTAAAAAATTAAACGAGTTCTCGGAACTTGTATCCGGTGCGACGGGCAAATTAGTTAATGATTCTTTGATGGGGAAATTAGCCAACTCATTTTCTAAAAATGTTGATGGGTGTTCAGCTTTTGAGCTGTATTGAAAACCATTTTTTTGAAGCGTGGATTCAAAAGCGTAGCCATTCTGCAGATTGTCCTTTGCTCATGAATGGATAGGCGCTTTTTCTTTCAAGGTTGGAATCAGAGGTAAAGCACTGTCAACACTGTCAATTTTCCAAGGAAGTCCATATGCCATGGGTATAATAAGCGAAATGGTTACGTACTTTCCTCCTGAAATTTTTTCGCTTGCTTGCTGAAAGAAAGCTAATAATATTTCTGTAAGAACAAGCATTTCTTCAGCAGTAAATGGCTGCGGCGCATTTCTTGTTGACAATAATACTTTGGAAATATCATCTTTTGCTTTTAAAATTCGCTCAATCATAAAGTAGAAACTGTTCCATCTGGTGGGTGTTTCCTGTAGCAAGGTATACTCTGAACCTTCTTGAGCTGCTTTAAATTTTTCGTTAGCTATCGTGCTTTGCTTGAAAAATTATTAATTTTCATTTCTGTGTTATAATACACAGTCCAATTTCTTCTTAGTCCAATTTCTACAGGAATTTTCTTATGAGGAGTCATTTTGGAGTGTTCACTGGTCGCAGATTTCCAACAAATGCAGCTATTACAAAACTGAACGCATAAAAAGAGTAACGAAAACTAAATAAGGGTTTAAACTAAATTTGGGTTTATGTTGACTTTTGTCATGGTCTTTTTTTAGTTTTGACTTCTAAGCCGTTATTGTTATTATTTTTATTATTACAAGTTTTTATTATATTCGATGTAGGAAATAGTTAGTTAGTAGTAGGATACGTTAGGATAAAAGACCACGAAGGTGTTTTTTTTCTTTTATTTCTATTTAGGAATAGGGGTGGACAACAAAGTCCATGTCTAGGAAAATAGCAAAGAACTGCTAAGCGCCAGAAAATAAAATTAACAAAACAAAAATTATTGATATGAAATCTTTGGGTTCATCGCCATCCTGACTTTCGCCGCTGGTAAAAATTCGCATTATGTGCGGGACATCATCAATGGCCATGGCCACATCTGAGGATTTTATTTGAGCCGAGGTACTTGTCCTATTATTTTTCTTTTCTTTCCAAATTGCGTGTTTGTTCGAACACCTGATCATTCCAATCGGCATAAAGGTGATATCAGCATTGTTGACCAGCTCCTTAGAGGCATAATAGGGAGACATTTTCAAACGCTGGCCTATCTTGACTAGATCCTCAATATCCATAATGCTGGGACCCCGAAAGTCTGTATGATCCTTTTTTGACTCGACACGCAATTCAAATGAACAGCTTTTCGAATGGACCGGCAATTTACAATGAAAAAAAGTAAGAGGAAGGTGATAGGCCAAGTACCTCGGTACAAATAAAATCCTCAGATATGACCATGGCCATTGAAGATGTCACGCACATAATGCGAATCTTTACCAGAGGCGAAGGTCAGGATGGCGATGACTAGTAATAAAAAAAACCAACTGTTATCACATAGCTTCTATGAGAGGGGTTAACGAGCAGCTACTTATTCGTTTTCTCGCCTATTTGTTTTCTCCTTCGCTCTCTTGTACCCAATTCTTCTACGCCTTTCTTTCTCATTTTCGTTCGCCAATTCACATAAATTGACTCGTGTTGCGTAGACAATTGTCAACCTACATTTAGATGGAAAAAAATATTAAGTCCGGCAAATGTGTGGCGACGCTGAGTATGCTCAGAAGTCCTCAGGCAGAAGTTCTAGCGACACTGAGCACGTCAGCGATCTGACAGCTGGTCAACACTTACTGATGGCAATAATAATTGCTATGCAGCAGCGATTTTATTTCTCGTACTTTATATTTGTAAACAAAACTTTAATGGCGGCCCCTGGCTGTCAAATTGTTTAATAACAGTGGAAAACACTATCAGTCATTCCATAGTATATATTAAATCAACTTTTAAGTTAGTTAGTTTTTCTACACGACTTTTTGATCACTTAAATTTTCCGCTTCACGTAGCACTGTTTACATTTAGCAGAATCGTTTAATTACGGTACGCCGAGTACTACACAAAGCCAACTACCATGCTCGTACTCCTCGTGATACGCCAAGAATTTTATTGGTAAACTCCAAACAAGTTCAACATTTTTCGACTGGATGGACGTCAACCTATGAGGAGAAAGCTAAATACAGAGCCTAAAAATCAAAATTTACCTCCAACTGTTAAGCATGGTAAAATCTAATTTACTTAGTTGCTTTTTATTTCAGCAAGACAGCGACCCCAAGCATTTATCTCATATAATGAAAGTGTGGCTTGTTTACAATACCGCCATGGTCTGCCACACCCAATACAGCCTCCAGATCTCAATCCAATCGAACAAATATGGTAAAAATTGTACAGTTGCATTGGAGAGTGAGCTATAAGAACGAATGCCTATCTAAAACAAGCCTTTATGGACGAATGGCAAAATACTGAGAAGGAAACTACTAAAAAATTAGCTCGATTATTATTACAAGTATTCCAAATTTTCATGTATCCTTCTTATTAAGTTTTTTTGGGGTGTGCCAATAACTTTGTTCATCGATCAAACTTCAAACTTCTCTACGATTAAAACTCTAACAACAGAGCTTAACTCTGACGTTTCTCATATGGTTTTCAATAATTAAATTATTATTGTTTTAAAAAAAAACAAAGTTTTTAAGTTTCACCCTGTAACCATTAACCCTTTTGACCCCAACTTTTTTTCTGTGAGATGAAAATTTTGTTTTACTTTAATTATTTTCATATTAATTTAAGAAGTAATTGGCCAAAATTTTGAGTCGCCACGCCCACCGGTTTGCCTGCAACCGGAAGTTGCTTGCGATCAACGTTGTGCAATGGTGGTATACAGAATAACAAAATGTATTTCCTTAATAACTTTTAATGATTTTTATTTATTTGAACAATTCATGTATGAAAAGACAAAAAACTATTTTTAACCTTCTTACAACAAAGGTGTACCCTACATTGATGTTCCTATTTTGCTTAATCTGCAACGTCCTTTTTCACCAAATACTACCAAGTTTTTTTAAATTTTATCATAACGCTGAGATACTGAAGGATTCGGCTGGAACCGGAAATTTCTAGACTGTGGAGAAGACACACTGTTGCCACCAAATGGAATAGTGCATTCCTAATGATTGAAAGAGTCTTAAAAACACATGAAGCAATCAATATAACACTTCTAAGTTTGTCGAAAGCGCCACAGCCTCTCACAGCTGACGAAATCAACTTATTAAAAGACTTGTCACAAATACTTTCTCCCTTTGACATTGCTTCCAAAGAAATGTCATCGAATTCTAAAGTCACAGTATCACTAGTTATTCCAATTACTTGTGGCCTCTTAAACAACTTGGAAAATAGCACAAAAAATCTTCTTACCGAAGTTGGCCTTAAAGTAAACGAATTTTTAATTGATTGCGTAATCAAAGGTTGTACAAGTACGAAGATCGCACAGTAACTAGCATTTCTACATTGCTTGATCCAAGGTTTAAAAAACAAGGTTTCCGATTCGCAATACAATGCCAAAAATGCTGAACAACTTTTAATAGAAGAACTTATTCATCTGAGTAAGTCTTCAGCTCCCGCCTCAGAGCCACCAACACGAATTGATCAACCAAAACCAACACGACATCCTCTATATGAATTTGTAAAAATCAACATAGAAAATTTGCCTAGGACCAAGCGCTCCGATGCAATAATTGATTTACACCAATATATTGGGAAACATCACTCCTTTGGCGATGTTGATCCCCTCAAATATTGGCAGGCAGGCAGGCAGGCAGCTTAACAAAAATTCTTTAAAAATGTTAAATGTTTCCGTATTTACAGCATAACGAAAGTAGTATAAAAGACCTTACTACGAAATATTTTTGCATTCCTGCTTCATCGACAGAGTCGGAGCGATTGTTCAGCAAAGCTGGACAAATATAACGGAACTAAGAGCTGCCTTAAAAGCTAAGCATGTGGACATGCTCCTTTTTCTTAGTCACAATTCTCGGATCTTGGCAGAAGACTGATCCTTAATTTTAATTTTATTCAAATTTGTTTTGATTTACTATGTCCATGAAGGATCTCATTATGTTAAACATATAAAATGTTTATTAAAATGTTAATTTTTATTGTTAAGTATGCGTTTATTAAGTTTTTGAATTTGGAAATATTTTCGATAGTACTATCGATACTATTCAATATTTGTTGCAGCTCTACCGCGATGGCCGCCATGGCTAATTCAGCTTTTACTCGCTCTCGAGAGCTTTAACGTTCGCTTTGCACTTAGAGGGGAAGAACTATCGATAGTAGGCACCATCGATAGTGCCATCGACACTATCAAAAGTGCCATCAATAGTATAACCCAACAAACAAATTGATTTTCAACATATATAGAAAAATTATGCTTTAATATAGCCAATAGTTACGACTGACAAAGAGCAGAATGTTTAAATTTTTTTGTTTAAGTCGGGCTCGCCTCTCCGAAACAATTTGGCCCGCCTTGCTGAAGGCCCATTCAGACTCTACGGACGTAGCGGGAACGCAGATGTAATATCCGAAAAGGCTTTTAATTTAGGGAAAATCAGTTTGATTGACATGGAAAAAAATTAGTACATTTAATTATATAGAACTTATAATATTTTTTTAGGCATACCTTTATTCATAGCAAGGGGTCCGTATCTTGGGTGGCGATTGCCCTCTCCAGATATTGCCTTTTCGTTATAATAGCATCCACTCGTAAATTTGCAGCTTTGTTTGTCGGACGCTCACCTAAAAAATTAAACGAGTTCTCGGAACTTGTATCCGGTGCGACGGGCAAATTAGTTAATGATTCTTTGATGGGGAAATTAGCCAACTCATTTTCTAAAAATGTTGATGGGTGTTCAGCTTTTGAGCTGTATTGAAAACCATTTTTTTGAAGCGTGGATTCAAAAGCGTAGCCATTCTGCAGATTGTCCTTTGCTCATGAATGGATAGGCGCTTTTTCTTTCAAGGTTGGAATCAGAGGTAAAGCACTGTCAACACTGTCAATTTTCCAAGGAAGTCCATATGCCATGGGTATAATAAGCGAAATGGTTACGTACTTTCCTCCTGAAATTTTTTCGCTTGCTTGCTGAAAGAAAGCTAATAATATTTCTGTAAGAACAAGCATTTCTTCAGCAGTAAATGGCTGCGGCGCATTTCTTGTTGACAATAATACTTTGGAAATATCATCTTTTGCTTTTAAAATTCGCTCAATCATAAAGTAGAAACTGTTCCATCTGGTGGGTGTTTCCTGTAGCAAGGTATACTCTGAACCTTCTTGAGCTGCTTTAAATTTTTCGTTAGCTATCGTGCTTTGCTTGAAAAATTATTAATTTTCATTTCTGTGTTATAATACACAGTCTAATTTCTACAGGAATTTCCTTATGAGGAGTCTATTTTGGAGTGTTCACTGGTCGCATCCAAAAATGCAGTAACAAAACTAAATTAGGGTTTACCCTAATAAATAAGGGCCTATCTTTGGTTTATGTTGACTTTTGTCATGGTCTTTTTTTAGTTTTGACTTCTAAGCCGTTATTGTTATTATTTTTATTATTACAAGTTTTTATTATATTCGATGTAGGAAATAGTTAGTAGTAGGATAGTATTAGATTTTGTTTCGTTAGGATAAAAGACCACGAAGGTGTTTTTTTTCTTTTATTTCTATTTAGGAATAGGGGTGGACAACAAAGTCCATGTCTAGGAAAATAGCAAAGAACTGCTAAGCGCCAGAAAATAAAATTAACAAAACAAAAATTATTGATATGAAATCTTTGGGTTCATCGCCATCCTGACTTTCGCCGCTGGTAAAAATTCGCATTATGTGCGGGACATCCATCAATGGCCATGGCCACATCTGAGGATTTTATTTGAGCCGAGGTACTTGTCCTATTATTTTTCTTTTCTTTCCAAATTGCGTGTTTGTTCGAACACCTGATCATTCCAATCGGCATAAAGGTGATATCAGCATAGTTGACCAGCTTCTTAGAGGCATAATAGGGAGACATTTTCAAACGCTGGCCTATCTTGACTAGATCCTCAATATCCATAATGCTGGGACCCCGAAAGTCTGTATGATCCTTTTTTGACTCGACACGCAATTCAAATGAACAGCTTTTCGAATGGACCGGCAATTTACAATGAAAAAAAGTAAGAGGAAGGTGATAGGCAAGTACCTCGGTACAAATAAAATCCTCAGATATGACCATGGCCATTGAAGATGTCACGCACATAATGCGAATCTTTACCAGAGGCGAAGGTCAGGATGGCGATGACTAGTAATAAAAAAAACCAACTGTTATCACATAGCTTCTATGAGAGGGGTTAACGAGCAGCTACTTATTCGTTTTCTCGCCTATTTGTTTTCTCCTTCGCTCTCTTGTACCCAATTCTTCTACGCCTTTCTTTCTCATTTTCGTTCGCCAATTCACATAAATTGACTCGTGTTGCGTAGACAATTGTCAACCTACATTTAGATGGAAAAAAATATTAAGTCCGGCAAATGTGTGGCGACGCTGAGTATGCTCAGAAGTCCTCAGGCAGAAGTTCTAGCGACACTGAGCACGTCAGCGATCTGACAGCTGGTCAACACTTACTGATGGCAATAATAATTGCTATGCAGCAGCGATTTTATTTCTCGTACTTTATATTTGTAAACAAAACTTTAATGGCGGCCCCTGGCTGTCAAATTGTTTAATAACAGTGGAAAACACTATCAGTCATTCCATAGTATATATTAAATCAACTTTTAAGTTAGTTAGTTTTTCTACACGACTTTTTGATCGCTTAAATTTTCCGCTTCACGTAGCACTGTTTACATTTAGCAGAATCGTTTAATTACGGTACTCCGAGTACTACACAAAGCCAACTACCATGCTCGTACTCCTCGTGATACGCCAAGAATTTTATTGGTAAACTCCAAACAAGTTCAACATTTTTCGACTGGATGGACGTCAACCTATGAGGAGAAAGCTAAATACAGAGCCTAAAAATCAAAATTTACCTCCAACTGTTAAGCATGGTAAAATCTAAATTTACTTAGTTGCTTTTTATTTCAGCAAGACAGCGACCCCAAGCATTTATCTCATATAATGAAAGTGTGGCTTGTTTACAATACCGCCATGGTCTGCCACACCCAATACAGCCTCCAGATCTCAATCCAATCGAACAAATATGGTAAAAATTGTACAGTTGCATTGGAGAGTGAGCTATAAGAACGAATGCCTATCTAAAACAAGCCTTTATGGACGAATGGCAAAATACTGAGAAGGAAACTACTAAAAAATTAGCTCGATTATTATTACAAGTATTCCAAATTTTCATGTATCCTTCTTATTAAGTTTTTTTGGGGTGTGCCAATAACTTTGTTCATCGATCAAACTTCAAACTTCTCTACGATTAAAACTCTAACAACAGAGCTTAACTCTGACGTTTCTCATATGGTTTTTCAATAATTAAATTATTATTGTTTTAAAAAAAAAACAAAGTTTTTAAGTTTCACCCTGTAACCATTAACCCTTTTGACCCCAACTTTTTTTCTGTGAGATGAAAATTTTGTTTTACTTTAATTATTTTCATATTAATTTAAGAAGTAATTGGCCAAAATTTTGAGTCGCCACGCCCACCGGTTTGCCTGCAACCGGAAGTTGCTTGCGATCAACGTTGTGCAATGGTGGTATACAGAATAACAAAATGTATTTCCTTAATAACTTTTAATGATTTTTATTTATTTGAACAATTCATGTATGAAAAGACAAAAAACTATTTTTAACCTTCTTACAACAAAGGTGTACCCTACATTGATGTTCCTATTTTGCTTAATCTGCAACGTCCTTTTTCACCAAATACTACCAAGTTTTTTTAAATTTTATCATAACGCTGAGATACTGAAGGATTCGGCTGGAACCGGAAATTTCTAGACTGTGGAGAAGACACACTGTTGCCACCAAATGGAATAGTGCATTCCTAATGATTGAAAGAGTCTTAAAAACACATGAAGCAATCAATATAACACTTCTAAGTTTGTCGAAAGCGCCACAGCCTCTCACAGCTGACGAAATCAACTTATTAAAAGACTTGTCACAAATACTTTCTCCCTTTGACATTGCTTCCAAAGAAATGTCATCGAATTCTAAAGTCACAGTATCACTAGTTATTCCAGTTACTTGTGGCCTCTTAAACAACTTAGAAAATAGCACAAAAAATCTTCTTACCGAAGTTGGCCTTAAAGTAAACGAATTTTTAATTGATTGCGTAATCAAAAGGTTGTACAAGTACGAAGATCGCACAGTAACTAGCATTTCTACATTGCTTGATCCAAGGTTTAAAAAACAAGATTTCCGTTCGCAATACAATGCCAAAAATGCTGAACAACTTTTAATAGAAGAACTTATTCATCTGAGTAAGTCTTCAGCTCCCGCCTCAGAGCCACCAACACGAATTGATCAACCAAAACCAACACGACATCCTCTATATGAATTTGTAAAAATCAACATAGAAAATTTGCCTAGGACCAAGCGCTCCGATGCAATAATTGATTTACACCAATATATTGGGAAACATCACTCCTTTGGCGATGTTGATCCTCTCAAATATTGGCAGGTAGGCAGCTTAACAAAAATTCTTCAAAAATGTTAAATGTTTCCGTATTTACAGCATAACGAAAGTAGTATAAAAGACCTTACTACGAAAAATATTTTTGCATTCCTGCTTCATCGACAGAGTCGGAGCGATTGTTCAGCAAAGCTGGACAAATATAACGGAACTAAGAGCTGCCTTAAAAGCTAAGCATGTGGACATGCTCCTTTTTCTTAGTCACAATTCTCGGATCTTGGCAGAAGACTGATCCTTAATTTTAATTTTATTCAAATTTGTTTTGATTTACTATGTCCATGAAGGATCTCATTATGTTAAACATATAAAATGTTTATTAAAATGTTAATTTTTATTGTTAAGTATGCGTTTATTAAGTTTTTGAATTTGGAAATATTTTCGATAGTACTATCGATACTATTCAATATTTGTTGCAGCTCTACCGCGATGGCCGCCATGGCTAATTCAGCTTTTACTCGCTCTCGAGAGCTTTAACGTTCGCTTTGCACTTAGAGGGGAAGAACTATCGATAGTAGGCACCATCGATAGTGCCATCGACACTATCAAAAGTGCCATCAATAGTATAACCCAACAAACAAATTGATTTTCAACATATATAGAAAAATTATGCTTTAATATAGCCAATAGTTACGACTGACAAAGAGCAGAATGTTTAAATTTTTTTGTTTAAGTCGGGCTCGCCTCTCCGAAACAATTTGGCCCGCCTTGCTGAAGGCCCATTCAGACTCTACGGACGTAGCGGGAACGCAGATGTAATATCCGAAAAGGCTTTTAATTTAGGGAAAATCAGTTTGATTGACATGGAAAAAAATTAGTACATTTAATTATATAGAACTTATAATATTTTTTTAGGCATACCTTTATTCATAGCAAGGGGTCCGTATCTTGGGTGGCGATTGCCCTCTCCAGATATTGCCTTTTCGTTATAATAGCATCCACTCGTAAATTTGCAGCTTTGTTTGTCGGACGCTCACCTAAAAAATTAAACGAGTTCTCGGAACTTGTATCCGGTGCGACGGGCAAATTAGTTAATGATTCTTTGATGGGGAAATTAGCCAACTCATTTTCTAAAAATGTTGATGGGTGTTCAGCTTTTGAGCTGTATTGAAAACCATTTTTTTGAAGCGTGGATTCAAAAGCGTAGCCATTCTGCAGATTGTCCTTTGCTCATGAATGGATAGGCGCTTTTTCTTTCAAGGTTGGAATCAGAGGTAAAGCACTGTCAACACTGTCAATTTTCCAAGGAAGTCCATATGCCATGGGTATAATAAGCGAAATGGTTACGTACTTTCCTCCTGAAATTTTTTCGCTTGCTTGCTGAAAGAAAGCTAATAATATTTCTGTAAGAACAAGCATTTCTTCAGCAGTAAATGGCTGCGGCGCATTTCTTGTTGACAATAATACTTTGGAAATATCATCTTTTGCTTTTAAAATTCGCTCAATCATAAAGTAGAAACTGTTCCATCTGGTGGGTGTTTCCTGTAGCAAGGTATACTCTGAACCTTCTTGAGCTGCTTTAAATTTTTCGTTAGCTATCGTGCTTTGCTTGAAAAATTATTAATTTTCATTTCTGTGTTATAATACACAGTCAATTTTTCTTAGTCCAATTTCTACAGGAATTTTCTTATAATGTCATTTTGGAGTGTTCACTGGTCGCAGATTTCCCAAAAATGCAGCTATTACAAAACTGAACGCATAAAAAGAGTTAACGAAACTAAATAAAGGCCTATTTAAACTAAATTTAGGGTTTATGTTGACTTTTGTCATGGTCTTTTTTTAGTTTTGACTTCTAAGCCGTTATTGTTATTATTTTTATTATTACAAGTTTTTATTATATTCGATGTAGGAAATAGTTAGTAGTAGATACGTAGGATACGTTTTAGGATAAAAGACCACGAAGGTGTTTTTTTTCTTTTATTTCTATTTAGGAATAGGGGTGGACAACAAAGTCCATGTCTAGGAAAATAGCAAAGAACTGCTAAGCGCCAGAAAATAAAATTAACAAAACAAAAATTATTGATATGAAATCTTTGGGTTCATCGCCATCCTGACTTTCGCCGCTGGTAAAAATTCGCATTATGTGCGGGACATCATCAATGGCCATGGCCACATCTGAGGATTTTATTTGAGCCGAGGTACTTGTCCTATTATTTTTCTTTTCTTTCCAAATTGCGTGTTTGTTCGAACACCTGATCATTCCAATCGGCATAAAGGTGATATCAGCATTGTTGACCAGCTCCTTAGAGGCATAATAGGGAGACATTTTCAAACGCTGGCCTATCTTGACTAGATCCTCAATATCCATAATGCTGGGACCCCGAAAGTCTGTATGATCCTTTTTTGACTCGACACGCAATTCAAATGAACAGCTTTTCGAATGGACCGGCAATTTACAATGAAAAAAAGTAAGAGGAAGGTGATAGGCCAAGTACCTCGGTACAAATAAAATCCTCAGATATGACCATGGCCATTGAAGATGTCACGCACATAATGCGAATCTTTACCAGAGGCGAAGGTCAGGATGGCGATGACTAGTAATAAAAAAACCAACTGTTATCACATAGCTTCTATGAGAGGGGTTAACGAGCAGCTACTTATTCGTTTTCTCGCCTATTTGTTTTCTCCTTCGCTCTCTTGTACCCAATTCTTCTACGCCTTTCTTTCTCATTTTCGTTCGCCAATTCACATAAATTGACTCGTGTTGCGTAGACAATTGTCAACCTACATTTAGATGGAAGAAAAATATTAAGTCCGGCAAATGTGTGGCGACGCTGAGTATGCTCAGAAGTCCTCAGGCAGAAGTTCTAGCGACACTGAGCACGTCAGCGATCTGACAGCTGGTCAACACTTACTGATGGCAATAATAATTGCTATGCAGCAGCGATTTTATTTCTCGTACTTTATATTTGTAAACAAAACTTTAATGGCGGACCCCTGGCTGTCAAATTGTTTAATAACAGTGGAAAACACTATCAGTCATTCCATAGTATATATTAAATCAACTTTTAAGTTAGTTAGTTTTTCTACACGACTTTTTGATCACTTAAATTTTCCGCTTCACGTAGCACTGTTTACATTTAGCAGAATCGTTTAATTACGGTACGCCGAGTACTACACAAAGCCAACTACCATGCTCGTACTCCTCGTGATACGCCAAGAATTTTATTGGTAAACTCCAAACAAGTTCAACATTTTTCGACTGGATGGACGTCAACCTATGAGGAGAAAGCTAAATACAGAGCCTAAAAATCAAAATTTACCTCCAACTGTTAAGCATGGTAAAATCTAGATTTACTTAGTTGCTTTTTATTTCAGCAAGACAGCGACCCCAAGCATTTATCTCATATAATGAAAGTGTGGCTTGTTTACAATACCGCCATGGTCTGCCACACCCAATACAGCCTCCAGACCTCAATCCAATCGAACAAATATGGTAAAAATTGTACAGTTGCATTGGAGAGTGAGCTATAAGAACGAATGCCTATCTAAAACAAGCCTTTATGGACGAATGGCAAAATACTGAGAAGGAAACTACTAAAAAATTAGCTCGATTATTATTACAAGTATTCCAAATTTTCATGTATCCTTCTTATTAAGTTTTTTTTGGGGTGTGCCAATAACTTTGTTCATCGATCAAACTTCAAACTTCTCTACGATTAAAACTCTAACAACAGAGCTTAACTCTGACGTTTCTCATATGGTTTTCAATAATTAAATTATTATTGTTTTAAAAAAAAACAAAGTTTTTAAGTTTCACCCTGTAACCATTAACCCTTTTGACCCCAACTTTTTTTCTGTGAGATGAAAATTTTGTTTTACTTTAATTATTTTCATATTAATTTAAGAAGTAATTGGCCAAAATTTTGAGTCGCCACGCCCACCGGTTTGCCTGCAACCGGAAGTTGCTTGCGATCAACGTTGTGCAATGGTGGTATACAGAATAACAAAATGTATTTCCTTAATAACTTTTAATGATTTTTATTTATTTGAACAATTCATGTATGAAAAGACAAAAAACTATTTTTAACCTTCTTACAACAAAGGTGTACCCTACATTGATGTTCCTATTTTGCTTAATCTGCAACGTCCTTTTTCACCAAATACTACCAAGTTTTTTTAAATTTTATCATAACGCTGAGATACTGAAGGATTCGGCTGGAACCGGAAATTTCTAGACTGTGGAGAAGACACACTGTTGCCACCAAATGGAATAGTGCATTCCTAATGATTGAAAGAGTCTTAAAAACACATGAAGCAATCAATATAACACTTCTAAGTTTGTCGAAAGCGCCACAGCCTCTCACAGCTGACGAAATCAACTTATTAAAAGACTTGTCACAAATACTTTCTCCCTTTGACATTGCTTCCAAAGAAATGTCATCGAATTCTAAAGTCACAGTATCACTAGTTATTCCAGTTACTTGTGGCCTCTTAAACAACTTAGAAAATAGCACAAAAAATCTTCTTACCGAAGTTGGCCTTAAAGTAAACGAATTTTTAATTGATTGCGTAATCAAAAGGTTGTACAAGTACGAAGATCGCACAGTAACTAGCATTTCTACATTGCTTGATCCAAGGTTTAAAAAACAAGGTTTCCGTTCGCAATACAATGCCAAAAATGCTGAACAACTTTTAATTGAAGAACTTATTCATCTGAGCAAGTCTTCAGCTCCGCCTCAGAGCCACCAACACGAATTGATCAACCAAAACAACACGACATCCTCTATATGAATTTGTAAAAATCAACATAGAAAATTTGCCTAGGACCAAGCGCTCCGATGCAATAATTGATTTACACCAATATATTGGGAAACATCACTCCTTTGGCGATGTTGATCCTCTCAAATATTGGCAGGTATGTAGCTTAACAAAAATTCTTTAAAAATGTTAAATGTTTCCGTATTTACAGCATAACGAAAGTAGTATAAAAGACCTTACTACGAAATATTTTTGCATTCCTGCTTCATCGACAGAGTCGGAGCGATTGTTCAGCAAAGCTGGACAAATATAACGGAACTAAGAGCTGCCTTAAAAGCTAAGCATGTGGACATGCTCCTTTTTCTTAGTCACAATTCTCGGATCTTGGCAGAAGACTGATCCTTAATTTTAATTTTATTCAAATTTGTTTTGATTTACTATGTCCATGAAGGATCTCATTATGTTAAACATATAAAATGTTTATTAAAATGTTAATTTTTATTGTTAAGTATGCGTTTATTAAGTTTTTGAATTTGGAAATATTTTCGATAGTACTATCGATACTATTCAATATTTGTTGCAGCTCTACCGCGATGGCCGCCATGGCTAATTCAGCTTTTACTCGCTCTCGAGAGCTTTAACGTTCGCTTTGCACTTAGAGGGGAAGAACTATCGATAGTAGGCACCATCGATAGTGCCATCGACACTATCAAAAGTGCCATCAATAGTATAACCCAACAAACAAATTGATTTTCAACATATATAGAAAAATTATGCTTTAATATAGCCAATAGTTACGACTGACAAAGAGCAGAATGTTTAAATTTTTTTGTTTAAGTCGGGTTCGCCTCTCCGAAACAATTTGGCCCGCCTTGCTGAAGGCCCATTCAGACTCTACGGACGTAGCGGGAACGCAGATGTAATATCCGAAAAGGCTTTTAATTTAGGGAAAATCAGTTTGATTGACATGGAAAAAAATTAGTACATTTAATTATATAGAACTTATAATATTTTTTTAGGCATACCTTTATTCATAGCAAGGGGTCCGTATCTTGGGTGGCGATTGCCCTCTCCAGATATTGCCTTTTCGTTATAATAGCATCCACTCGTAAATTTGCAGCTTTGTTTGTCGGACGCTCACCTAAAAAATTAAACGAGTTCTCGGAACTTGTATCCGGTGCGACGGGCAAATTAGTTAATGATTCTTTGATGGGGAAATTAGCCAACTCATTTTCTAAAAATGTTGATGGGTGTTCAGCTTTTGAGCTGTATTGAAAACCATTTTTTTGAAGCGTGGATTCAAAAGCGTAGCCATTCTGCAGATTGTCCTTTGCTCATGAATGGATAGGCGCTTTTTCTTTCAAGGTTGGAATCAGAGGTAAAGCACTGTCAACACTGTCAATTTTCCAAGGAAGTCCATATGCCATGGGTATAATAAGCGAAATGGTTACGTACTTTCCTCCTGAAATTTTTTCGCTTGCTTGCTGAAAGAAAGCTAATAATATTTCTGTAAGAACAAGCATTTCTTCAGCAGTAAATGGCTGCGGCGCATTTCTTGTTGACAGTAATACTTTGGAAATATCATCTTTTGCTTTTAAAATTCGCTCAATCATAAAGTAGAAACTGTTCCATCTGGTGGGTGTTTCCTGTAGCAAGGTATACTCTGAACCTTCTTGAGCTGCTTTAAATTTTTCGTTAGCTATCGTGCTTTGCTTGAAAAATATTAATTTTCATTTATGTGTTATAATACACAGTCCAATTTCTTCTTAGTCTAATTTCTACAGGAATTTCCTTATGAGGAGTCATTTTGGAGTGTTCACTGGTCGCAGATTTCCAACAAATGCAGCTATTACAAAACTGAACGCATAAAAAGAGTAACGAAACTAAATTAGGGTTTACCCTAATAAATTAGACCGATCTTTTGCCCGTATGTTGACTTTTGTCATGGTCTTTTTTTTAGTTTTGACTTCTAAGCCGTTATTGTTATTATTTTTATTATTACAAGTTTTTATTATATTCGATGTAGGAAATAGTTAGTAGTAGGATACGTTAGGATAAAAGACCACGAAGGTGTTTTTTTTCTTTTATTTCTATTTAGGAATAGGGGTGGACAACAAAGTCCATGTCTAGGAAAATAGCAAAGAACTGCTAAGCGCCAGAAAATAAAATTAACAAAACAAAAATTATTGATATGAAATCTTTGGGTTCATCGCCATCCTGACTTTCGCCGCTGGTAAAAATTCGCATTATGTGCGGGACATCATCAATGGCCATGGCCACATCTGAGGATTTTATTTGAGCCGAGGTACTTGTCCTATTATTTTTCTTTTCTTTCCAAATTGCGTGTTTGTTCGAACACCTGATCATTCCAATCGGCATAAAGGTGATATCAGCATTGTTGACCAGCTCCTTAGAGGCATAATAGGGAGACATTTTCAAACGCTGGCCTATCTTGACTAGATCCTCAATATCCATAATGCTGGGACCCCGAAAGTCTGTATGATCCTTTTTTGACTCGACACGCAATTCAAATGAACAGCTTTTCGAATGGACCGGCAATTTACAATGAAAAAAAAGTAAGAGGAAGGTGATAGGCCAAGTACCTCGGTACAAATAAAATCCTCAGATGTGACCATGGCCATTGAAGATGTCACGCACATAATGCGAATCTTTACCAGAGGCGAAGGTCAGGATGGCGATGACTAGTAATAAAAAAAACCAACTGTTATCACATAGGGGTTAACGAGCAACCACTCATTCGTTTTCTCGCCTATTTGTTTTCTCCTTCGCTCTCTTGTACCCAATTCTTCTACGCCTTTCTTTCTCATTTTTGTTCGCCAATTCACATAAATTGACTCGTGTTGCGTAGACAATTGTCAACCTACATTTAGATGGAAAAAAAATATTAAGTCCGGCAAATGTGTGGCGACGCTGAGTATGCTCAGAAGTCCTCAGGCAGAAGTTCTAGCGACACTGAGCACGTCAGCGATCTGACAGCTGGTCAACACTTACTGATGGCAATAATAATTGCTATGCAGCAGCGATTTTATTTCTCGTACTTTATATTTGTAAACAAAACTTTAATGGCGGCCCCTGGCTGTCAAATTGTTTAATAACAGTGGAAAACACTATCAGTCATTCCATAGTATATATTAAATCAACTTTTAAGTTAGTTAGTTTTTCTACACGACTTTTTGATCACTTAAATTTTCCGCTTCACGTAGCACTGTTTACATTTAGAAGAATCGTTTAATTACGGTACGCCGAGTACTACACAAAGCCAACTACCATGCTCGTACTCCTCGTGATACGCCAAGAATTTTATTGGTAAACTCCAAACAAGTTCAACATTTTTCGACTGGATGGACGTCAACCTATGAGGAGAAAGCTAAATACAGAGCCTAAAAATCAAAATTTACCTCCAACTGTTAAGCATGGTAAAATCTAAATTTACTTAGTTGCTTTTTATTTCAGCAAGACAGCGACCCCAAGCATTTATCTCATATAATGAAAGTGTGGCTTGTTTACAATACCGCCATGGTCTGCCACACCCAATACAGCCTCCAGATCTCAATCCAATCGAACAAATATGGTAAAAATTGTACAGTTGCATTGGAGAGTGAGCTATAAGAACGAATGCCTATCTAAAACAAGCCTTTATGGACGAATGGCAAAATACTGAGAAGGAAACTACTAAAAAATTAGCTCGATTATTATTACAAGTATTCCAAATTTTCATGTATCCTTCTTATTAAGTTTTTTGGGGTGTGCCAATAACTTTGTTCATCGATCAAACTTCAAACTTCTCTACGATTAAAACTCTAACAACAGAGCTTAACTCTGACGTTTCTCATATGGTTTTCAATAATTAAATTATTATTGTTTTAAAAAAAAAACAAAGTTTTTAAGTTTCACCCTGTAACCATTAACCCTTTTGACCCCAACTTTTTTTCTGTGAGATGAAAAATTTTGTTTTACTTTAATTATTTTCATATTAATTTAAGAAGTAATTGGCCAAAATTTTGAGTCGCCACGCCCACCGGTTTGCCTGCAACCGGAAGTTGCTTGCGATCAACGTTGTGCAATGGTGGTATACAGAATAACAAAATGTATTTCCTTAATAACTTTTAATGATTTTTATTTATTTGAACAATTCATGTATGAAAAGACAAAAAACTATTTTTAACCTTCTTACAACAAGGGTGTACCCTACATTGATGTTCCTATTTTGCTTAATCTGCAACGTCCTTTTTCACCAAATACTACCAATTTTTTTTAAATTTTATCATAACGCTGAGATACTGAAGGATTTGGCTGGAACCGGAAATTTCTAGACTGTGGAGAAGACACACTGCTTGATGGAGAGCACAGGGAAACTACAGAGCTAGCCCTGTCAACATTCGATGGTCGACCTTTCTTTTTTTCAATAGAAAATTGGCAGTGAGCAACTCGTGTGCTATTTCCAATTGAAATTTGATCAGAGGCATATGCTTTTGCTTCGGATTTGTCAATTTTAAGTGCTTTCTAAACAATAGCCACGCATTTGTAACAGATGTTCCAAGGCACCAATAAAAATTCTTATATAACACTTCTTTGAACGTGGTTAACCTTGTAGAGCTCCATTAGCATGTCGGCCAAATCTACTCCCCCCATACCCCTATTGTTGAGGCAACAATCGCAGGTCTAGAAACATCAATATAAGATTTAACTTTTGGATTCCAACGTTTGCATATCCCAACAGGCTCATGGCTTTGACACAAAGACATAACTTTAACTGGCTTATTGTCAAACCACTTTACACATACAAGATTATTGCTGATTTCACATTTTATATCAAAAGCTCCTCTTCCACGCTTTTTTAGCTCAGCATCTGAATGCAGTTGGCAATTGCTTATATGGTTTTTACGTACAGTTCCTGTTGCATATATGCCCATTTTCGTTAACGAGATTAGAAGGCTTACTGAAGTAAACCAATTACTGAAATAAAGCTTAAAAATTTGTATTCCTAGGAAGACGTTTTGCTAAGTATACGACTACATCCGAAGATAAGCCCAAGCCATAAGCAGGACAGGTGCCTTTAACAACGTACAACGTAAAGTCGTACACTAATCCAGAGGTTTCAGCACGCGTAAACATTTTCAGACACCATTTATGAGGCTTGGCTGGGTTGTATGGCTTGAATGACGAGCGTCCTGTATGAAAAAACTAAATTATTTTTTTGACATTATGATAGTAATAATTGTTTACCATTTAACGCAATGATTTTTTCCTCAATGCTTTGATGTTCTTCCTGGGGTAGCTTACCAAAATTTTCCTCCTGCTTAGTAAAAGACGTATTTTGTACAGTTTGTCATAATTCAAATCGCCTTTCTGGCATTGTTTGGTATTATCGTTGAAGTGTAAATATTTCTTTATTTTTTTAAACTTTGCGAGCGGCATTGCATCTGTGATAGCGGTAGCTCTATGCCATGTTCTTGCATTGCAAAATCTGTTTACTTTGTAATCAAACCAATAATTTGGCTGTCAAAAAAGATACAGAAATATGCTACTGGCGTCATCAAATCGTCGACTTTCTCGGAACTGTCATTCCAACTAATCTCTGGAGTTTCAAATGGCTTGCTTCTCCACTTTAGTGTCTTGGGGTCAACTTTTTCGAAGCAATTATCCACATCAACACAAGATCTCTGCTCACATTCGTCCGCAATCATATTTTCAAGAAGATCAATCTCTAAAATTTTTTCTCCTTCCAAGATTCCTTCCAAATTCTTCTCCAGTACTTCAGAAATATCTTCCATATCATCATCACTTTCTTCGTCCGAAGATTCTTTCCAATCAAAGTTAAAAACCCTCGCAATATCCGCATCTGACAATCTTTTCTCTTTCGGTCTCAAAACCAAAAGCAAAAATTAAAACAATGCCCACAATCAACATTGAACTTTAAAGTTACTCACTTGTTTATTAATTTAATTTTATGAAATTTAATTTCAGCTCCGTTAAGTTAAATCTATTCTAAAAAATATTGCATACATACTTTTTAAATATTAAAAGTCCTTTATATGTAAAACACTTACTTAAAAAACTCTTTTGAATTTCACAAGAAATTTTTTCCTGATGTGTGTGCAGCTTTTTCAACATAACTTCGACAAATGATCTTCAAACGTAAATTTTTTTGCACATATTTTGAGTAGACACATAAAAGCACCGTTATCACTTCAAATGATCAGACAAAAACAAAAGAAGCGCGAACGTAAGCTCTTAAACAGCTGAAGTTGCTCGCGGGCAACGTCGGGGTCGAAATCAAAAAATGTTATTAAGACTTGCTTAAAGTCGTAAGATATGACCACAAATGTTTCGTCGAAATACTTATGCCACTCACCAAATCGATGTTCGCTTGCGTTTTTATCAACATAAAACTGCTGTTAACAGATTTTTTTGTTTTGACTCTCATTTTTGAACCGTTTTTAAACGGTAATAAGCATTGAATGCTTCAATAGACACAAAATGGTGTGCAACATCTGAAAATAAATTAATTTTCAAAATATTTGCAGATTTTTGAAATAAAAGTAAGAACAAAATTTTATTCACATAAACTTAATTTAAAAAACTTCAACAATAGATTACCGACAATAAAACCATATTTTTATGCGTTTTCTTGAAATTAATAACAGAGCCTAAAAGTCCTTTCCAAAGAAGCACTGCTAGCTAGAATACGTAAATATTTATGCCGACTTGTGTAGTGAAAACTTTGTATGAGGTTAGTGAAATAAATTTATTTATGCATATTAAATAAATTAATCTCTTGGTCCAATATACTTTTTACGATTTAGTTTTATTTAAAGGGGCAAACGGTTAGCAGAGAGTAAAGAAAGCTTGCTGTGCCATAAATTTTGCTTGTGACTGTATATGATAAAAAAATATAAATAAAAATTAATTTCAAAAATAATTGCAGTACTAAAAAATTATTAAGTAAGCAAGTCACCCCACCGACTCGAATTTACCCTGTACCAATGCGCCCTTTCTTCACTCTTCGTTATGTTTCGTTAGATGTCTTTTCCTATCTCTTTCTCTCTTTCGCATGTGAAGACCAAGCATATATTAATCGCATGCCTCATATCACTTACTCACCCGGCTGTCGCCCCCTTAACATTGCTTGTAAAAAGTTTTGTGAGTATAACTTGCCTATTGTACATCCGATTTTCATGAAATCGAGCCGATACATATTATTGGGAAATATATGTGTACCAAATTATAACGATATTTTAAATATTGCGGGAGAAAATCACTTTTTTTTTCGAATTTCAGGTTGAAATAAACTTGATCTGCGTCCACAATACGCACACCACACAAGTGTGGTGACTCTAGACTCTTATAGTCTCCGAGATCTAGGTGTATACATGGCTATATCGACTCGGCTGTTGTTGCTGATCAAGAATATATATATACTTTATAGGGTCGGAAACGCTTCCTTCTGCCTGTTACATACATTGTGGCGACTTTATTATACCCTTTAGAGTGGTGCTTTCAAAATTTTTAAAGGTCTGTGCAAGAGGTATGTCGGGAGTAAAAACATGAGAAAATGTCTGATAGAGATTGAAAAAACAAGACAGCTAGGGATTGTTGTTTTTATTCGCTGTTAAGTTTTCTGTGTGCTTGATACTTGCTTTAACTCCGAGTTGAGAGAATCATAAATGCGTGACATGTACATGTACGTGACACATATTGAGCATTTGCTTTAGCTAAAGCAATGAAAATATTCCAAATTTTCATGTATCCTTCTTATTAAGTTTTTTTGGGGTGTGCCAATAACTTTGTTCATCGATCAAACTTCAAACTTCTCTACGATTAAAACTCTAACAACAGAGCTTAACTCTGACGTTTCTCATATGGTTTTCAATAATTAAATTATTATTGTTTTTAAAAAAAAACAAAGTTTTTAAGTTTCACCCTGTAACCATTAACCCTTTTGACCCCAACTTTTTTTCTGTGAGATGAAAATTTTGTTTTACTTTTATTCTTTTCATATTAATTTAAGAAGTAATTGGCCAAAATTTTGAGTCGCCACGCCCACCGGTTTGCCTGCAACCGGAAGTTGCTTGCGATCAACGTTGTGCAATGGTGGTATACAGAATAACAAAATGTATTTCCTTAATAACTTTTAATGATTTTTTTATTTATTTGAACAATTCATGTATGAAAAGACAAAAAACTATTTTTAACCTTCTTACAACAAAGGTGTACCCTACATTGATGTTCCTATTTTGCTTAATCTGCAACGTCCTTTTTCACCAAATACTACCAATTTTTTTTAAATTTTATCATAACGCTGAGATACTGAAGGATTTGGCTGGAACCGGAAATTTCTAGACTGTGGAGAAGACACACTGCTTGATGGAGAGCACAGGGAAACTACAGAGCTAGCCCTGTCAACATTCGATGGTCGACCTTTCTTTTTTTCAATAGAAAATTGGCAGTGAGCAACTCGTGTGCTATTTCCAATTGAAATTTGATCAGAGGCATATGCTTTTGCTTCGGATTTGTCAATTTTAAGTGCTTTCTAAACAATAGCCACGCATTTGTAACAGATGTTCCAAGGCACCAATAAAAATTCTTATATAACACTTCTTTGAACGTGGTTAACCTTGTAGAGCTCCATTAGCATGTCGGCCAAATCTACTCCCCCCATACCCCTATTGTTGAGGCAACAATCGCAGGTCTAGAAACATCAATATAAGATTTAACTTTTGGATTCCAACGTTTGCATATCCCAACAGGCTCATGGCTTTGACACAAAGACATAACTTTAACTGGCTTATTGTCAAACCACTTTACACATACAAGATTATTGCTGATTTCACATTTTATATCAAAAGCTCCTCTTCCACGCTTTTTTAGCTCAGCATCTGAATGCAGTTGGCAATTGCTTATATGGTTTTTACGTACAGTTCCTGTTGCATATATGCCCATTTTCGTTAACGAGATTAGAAGGCTTACTGAAGTAAACCAATTACTGAAATAAAGCTTAAAAATTTGTATTCCTAGGAAGACGTTTTGCTAAGTATACGACTACATCCGAAGATAAGCCCAAGCCATAAGCAGGACAGGTGCCTTTAACAACGTACAACGTAAAGTCGTACACTAATCCAGAGGTTTCAGCACGCGTAAACATTTTCAGACACCATTTATGAGGCTTGGCTGGGTTGTATGGCTTGAATGACGAGCGTCCTGTATGAAAAAGCTAAATTATTTTTTTGACATTATGATAGTAATAATTGTTTACCATTTAACGCAATGATTTTTTCCTCAATGCTTTGATGTTCTTCCTGGGGTAGCTTACCAAAATTTTCCTCCTGCTTAGTAAAAGACGTATTTTGTACAGTTTGTCATAATTCAAATCGCCTTTCTGGCATTGTTTGGTATTATCGTTGAAGTGTAAATATTTCTTTATTTTTTTAAACTTTGCGAGCGGCATTGCATCTGTGATAGCGGTAGCTCTATGCCATGTTCTTGCATTGCAAAATCTGTTTACTTTGTAATCAAACCAATAATTTGGCTGTCAAAAAAGATACAGAAATATGCTACTGGCGTCATCAAATCGTCGACTTTCTCGGAACTGTCATTCCAACTAATCTCTGGAGTTTCAAATGGCTTGCTTCTCCACTTTAGTGTCTTGGGGTCAACTTTTTCGAAGCAATTATCCACATCAACACAAGATCTCTGCTCACATTCGTCCGCAATCATATTTTCAAGAAGATCAATCTCTAAAATTTTTTCTCCTTCCAAGATTCCTTCCAAATTCTTCTCCAGTACTTCAGAAATATCTTCCATATCATCATCACTTTCTTCGTCCGAAGATTCTTTCCAATCAAAGTTAAAAACCCTCGCAATATCCGCATCTGACAATCTTTTCTCTTTCGGTCTCAAAACCAAAAAAGCAAAAATTAAAACAATGCCCACAATCAACATTGAACTTTAAAGTTACTCACTTGTTTATTAATTTAATTTTATGAAATTTAATTTCAGCTCCGTTAAGTTAAATCTATTCTAAAAAATATTGCATACATACTTTTTAAATATTAAAAGTCCTTTATATGTAAAACACTTACTTAAAAAACTCTTTTGAATTTCACAAGAAATTTTTTCCTGATGTATGTGCAGCTTTTTCAACATAACTTCGACAAATGATCTTCAAACGTAAATTTTTTTGCACATATTTTGAGTAGACACATAAAAGCACCGTTATCACTTCAAATGATCAGACAAAAACAAAAGAAGCGCGAACGTAAGCTCTTAAACAGCTGAAGTTGCTCGCGGGCAACGTCGGGGTCGAAATCAAAAAATGTTATTAAGACTTGCTTAAAGTCGTAAGATATGACCACAAATGTTTCGTCGAAATACTTATGCCACTCACCAAATCGATGTTCGCTTGCGTTTTTATCAACATAAAACTGCTGTTAACAGATTTTTTGTTTTGACTCTCATTTTTGAACCGTTTTTAAACGGTAATAAGCATTGAATGCTTCAATAGACACAAAATGGTGTGCAACATCTGAAAATAAATTAATTTTCAAAATATTTGCAGATTTTTGAAATAAAAGTAAGAACAATATTTTATTCACATAAACTTAATTTAAAAAACTTCAACAATAGATTACCGACAATAAAACCATATTTTTATGCGTTTTCTTGAAATTAATAACAGAGCCTAAAAGTCCTTTCCAAAGAAGCACTGCTAGCTAGAATACGTAAATATTTATGCCGACTTGTGTAGTGAAAACTTTGTATGAGGTTAGTGAAATAAATTTATTTATGCATATTAAATAAATTAATCTCTTGGTCCAATATACTTTTTACGATTTAGTTTTATTTAAAGGGGCAAACGGTTAGCAGAGAGTAAAGAAAGCTTGCTGTGCCATAAATTTTGCTTGTGACTGTATATGATAAAAAAATATAAATAAAAATTTATTTCAAAAATAATTGCAGTACTAAAAAATTATTAAGTAAGCAAGTCACCCCACCGACTCGAATTTACCCTGTACCAATGCGCCCTTTCTTCACTCTTCGTTATGTTTCGTTAGATGTCTTTTCCTATCTCTTTCTCTCTTTCGCATGTGAAGACCAAGCATATATTAATCGCATGCCTCATATCACTTACTCACCCGGCTGTCGCCCCCTTAACATTGCTTGTAAAAAGTTTGTGAGTATAACTTGCCTATTGTACATCCGATTTTCATGAAATCGAGCCGATACATATTATTGGGAAATATATGTGTACCAAATTATAACGATATTTTAAATATTGCGGGAGAAAATCACTTTTTTTTTCGAATTTCAGGTTGAAATAAACTTGATCTGCGTCCACAATACGCACACCACACAAGTGTGGTGACTCTAGACTCTTATAGTCTCCGAGATCTAGGTGTATACATGGCTATATCGACTCGGCTGTTGTTGCTGATCAAGAATATATATATACTTTATAGGGTCGGAAACGCTTCCTTCTGCCTGTTACATACATTGTGGCGACTTTATTATACCCTTTAGAGTGGTGCTTTCAAAATTTTTAAAGGTCTGTGCAAGAGGTATGTCGGGAGTAAAAACATGAGAAAATGTCTGATAGAGATTGAAAAAAAACAAGACAGCTAGGGATTGTTGTTTCTATTCGCTGTTAAGTTTTCTGTGTGCTTGATACTTGCTTTAACTCCGAGTTGAGAGAATCATAAATGCGTGACATGTACATGTACGTGACACATATTGAGCATTTGCATTAGCTAAAGCAATGAAAATATTCCAAATTTTCATGTATCCTTCTTATTAAGTTTTTTTGGGGTGTGCCAATAACTTTGTTCATCGATCAAACTTCAAACTTCTCTACGATTAAAACTCTAACAACAGAGCTTAACTCTGACGTTTCTCATATGGTTTTCAATAATTAAATTATTATTGTTTTAAAAAAAAACAAAGTTTTTAAGTTTCACCCTGTAACCATTAACCCTTTTGACCCCAACTTTTTTTCTGTGAGATGAAAATTTTGTTTTACTTTTATTCTTTTCATATTAATTTAAGAAGTAATTGGCCAAAATTTTGAGTTGCCACGCCCACCGGTTTGCCTGCAACCGGAAGTTGCTTGCGATCAACGTTGTGCAATGGTGGTATACAGAATAACAAAATGTATTTCCTTAATAACTTTTAATGATTTTTATTATTTATTTGAACAATTCATGTATGAAAAGACAAAAAACTATTTTTAACCTTCTTACAACAAAGGTGTACCCTACATTGGTGTTCCTGTTTTGCTTAATCTGCAACGTCCTTTTTCACCAAATACTACCATTTTTTTTTAAATTTTATCATAACGCTGAGATACTGAAGGATTTGGCTGGAACCGGAAATTTCTAGACTGTGGAGAAGACACACTGCTTGATGGAGAGCACAGGGAAACTACAGAGCTAGCCCTGTCAACATTCGATGGTCGACCTTTCTTTTTTTCAATAGAAAATTGGCAGTGAGCAACTCGTGTGCTATTTCCAATTGAAATTTGATCAGAGGCATATGCTTTTGCTTCGGATTTGTCAATTTTAAGTGCTTTCTAAACAATAGCCACGCATTTGTAACAGATGTTCCAAGGCACCAATAAAAATTCTTATATAACACTTCTTTGAACGTGGTTAACCTTGTAGAGCTCCATTAGCATGTCGGCCAAATCTACTCCCCCCATACCCCTATTGTTGAGGCAACAATCGCAGGTCTAGAAACATCAATATAAGATTTAACTTTTGGATTCCAACGTTTGCATATCCCAACAGGCTCATGGCTTTGACACAAAGACATAACTTTAACTGGCTTATTGTCAAACCACTTTACACATACAAGATTATTGCTGATTTCACATTTTATATCAAAAGCTCCTCTTCCACGCTTTTTTAGCTCAGCAGCATCTGAATGCAGTTGGCAATTGCTTATATGGTTTTTACGTACAGTTCCTGTTGCATATATGCCCATTTTCGTTAACGAGATTAGAAGGCTTACTGAAGTAAACCAATTACTGAAATAAAGCTTAAAAATTTGTATTCCTAGGAAGACGTTTTGCTAAGTATACGACTACAAAACTAAATTATTTTTTTGACATTATGATAGTAATAATTGTTTACCATTTAACGCAATGATTTTTTCCTCAATGCTTTGATGTTCTTCCTGGGGTAGCTTACAAAATTTTCCTCCTGCTTAGTAAAAGACGTATTTTGTACAGTTTGTCATAATTCAAATCGCCTTTCTGGCATTGTTTGGTATTATCGTTGAAGTGTAAATATTTCTTTATTTTTTTTAAACTTTGCGAGCGGCATTGCATCTGTGATAGCGGTAGCTCTATGCCATGTTCTTGCATTGCAAAATCTGTTTACTTTGTAATCAAACCAATAATTTGGCTGTCAAAAAAGATACAGAAATATGCTACTGGCGTCATCAAATCGTCGACTTTCTCGGAACTGTCATTCCAACTAATCTCTGGAGTTTCAAATGGCTTGCTTCTCCACTTTAGTGTCTTGGGGTCAACTTTTTCGAAGCAATTATCCACATCAACACAAGATCTCTGCTCACATTCGTCCGCAATCATATTTTCAAGAAGATCAATCTCTAAAATTTTTTCTCCTTCCAAGATTCCTTCCAAATTCTTCTCCAGTACTTCAGAAATATCTTCCATATCATCATCACTTTCTTCGTCCGAAGATTCTTTCCAATCAAAGTTAAAAACCCTCGCAATATCCGCAACTGACAATCTTTTCTCTTTCGGTCTCAAAACCAAAAGCAAAAATTAAAACAATGCCCACAATCAACATTGAACTTTAAAGTTACTCACTTGTTTATTAATTTAATTTTATGAAATTTAATTTCAGCTCCGTTAAGTTAAATCTATTCTAAAAAATATTGCATACATACTTTTAAATATTAAAAGTCCTTTATATGTAAAACACTTACTTAAAAAACTCTTTTGAATTTCACAAGAAATTTTTTCCTGATGTATGTGCAGCTTTTTCAACATAACTTCGACAAATGATCTTCAAATGTAAATTTTTTTGCACATATTTTGAGTAGACACATAAAAGCACCGTTATCACTTCAAATGATCAGACAAAAACAAAAGAAGCGCGAACGTAAGCTCTTAAACAGCTGAAGTTGCTCGCGGGCAACGTCGGGGTCGAAATCAAAAAATGTTATTAAGACTTGCTTAAAGTCGTAAGATATGACCACAAATGTTTCGTCGAAATACTTATGCCACTCACCAAATCGATGTTCGCTTGCGTTTTTATCAACATAAAACTGCTGTTAACAGATTTTTTGTTTTGACTCTCATTTTTGAACCGTTTTTAAACGTTAATAAGCATTGAATGCTTCAATAGACACAAAATGGTGTGCAACATCTGAAAATAAATTAATTTTCAAAATATTTGCAGATTTTTGAAATAAAAGTAAGAACAAAATTTTATTCACATAAACTTAATTTAAAAAACTTCAACAATAGATTACCGACAATAAAACCATATTTTTATGCGTTTTCTTGAAATTAATAACAGAGCCTAAAAGTCCTTTCCAAAGAAGCACTGCTAGCTAGAATACGTAAATATTTATGCCGACTTGTGTAGTGAAAACTTTGTATGAGGTTAGTGAAATAAATTTATTTATGCATATTAAATAAATTAATCTCTTGGTCCAATATACTTTTTACGATTTAGTTTTATTTAAAGGGGCAAACGGTTAGCAGAGAGTAAAGAAAGCTTGCTGTGCCATAAATTTTGCTTGTGACTGTATATGATAAAAAAATATAAATAAAAATTAATTTCAAAAATAATTGCAGTACTAAAAAATTATTAAGTAAGCAAGTCACCCCACCGACTCGAATTTACCCTGTACCAATGCGCCCTTTCTTCACTCTTCGTTATGTTTCGTTAGATGTCTTTTCCTATCTCTTTCTCTCTTTCGCATGTGAAGACCAAGCATATATTAATCGCATGCCTCATATCACTTACTCACCCGGCTGTCGCCCCCTTAACATTGCTTGTAAAAAGTTTGTGAGTATAACTTGCCTATTGTACATCCGATTTTCATGAAATCGAGCCGATACATATTATTGGGAAATATATGTGTACCAAATTATAACGATATTTTAAATATTGCGGGAGAAAATCACTTTTTTTTCGAATTTCAGGTTGAAATAAACTTGATCTGCGTCCACAATACGCACACCACACAAGTGTGGTGACTCTAGACTCTTATAGTCTCCGAGATCTAGGTGTATACATGGCTATATCGACTCGGCTGTTGTTGCTGATCAAGAATATATATATACTTTATAGGGTCGGAAACGCTTCCTTCTGCCTGTTACATACATTGTGGCGACTTTATTATACCCTTTAGAGTGGTGCTTTCAAAATTTTTAAAGGTCTGTGCAAGAGGTATGTCGGGAGTAAAAACATGAGAAAATGTCTGATAGAGATTGAAAAAAAACAAGACAGCTAGGGATTGTTGTTTTTATTCGCTGTTAAGTTTTCTGTGTGCTTGATACTTGCTTTAACTCCGAGTTGAGAGAATCATAAATGCGTGACATGTACATGTACGTGACACATATTGAGCATTTGCATTAGCTAAAGCAATGAAAATAAGAGCGTGAAAACCAATTAAATTATTGTTGGGCCTACGTATGTATATGTCGGAGTGTAATTAGTTGGAAAATATGCTGGCGATGTTTTGGCGCGTGCTGGTAATGGTGCATCTTCGAGTATTTTCTTAAGAATCATAATTCCAAGACGATGCAATATCGGCATCACATTATGGCCAAGATGACTTCGATGTTGTTTTGTAGTTTGGGAAAGTCCCGTTTTAGCGAGGTTTGGTGGTAGGCACAAGAAGTTAGAGATACAATGAATTCATGGAAAATATCAACGATATCGGAGAAGCTGCAACATATATATTATAGAAGATGAAAGTTATGTAATTTAATAAAACTATCTAGTTATTGAAGAGCTGATTTGAAATCAATTTAAAATGGGTAAAACATGATAAAATTCAATGAGAACAGTGGTTTTAACATTATTGGCGTATTACTTATAAATATGTACATATGTACATATATGGGCATGTTACACAAAAAAAATTAACGTAAAAGAGAAAGAGTTTAAAGTAATTGTGTACATACATATATCAAAACCATCATCGTAGTCACACAGAAAAAGATAGTAAGGAATGTATTATTCATATTACGACAACAACTGTTCATTTTAATTGCGTGTCGAGTCAAAAAGGGATCATACAGACTTTCGGGGGCCCAGCATTATGGATATTGGGGATCTAGTCAAGATAGGCCAGCGTTTGAAAATGTCTCCCTATTATGCCTCTAAGGAGCCGGTCAACAATGCTGATATCACCTTTATGCCGATTGGAATGATCAGGTGTTCGAACAAACACGCAATTTGGAAAGAAAAGAAAAATAATAGGACAAGTACCTCGGTTCAAATAAAATCCTCAGATGTGGCCATGGCCATTGAGGATGTCCCAAAGATTTCATATCAAAAATTTTTGTTTTGTTAATTTTATTTTCTGGCGCTTAACAGTTCTTTGCTATTTTCCTAGACATGGACTTTGTTGTCCACCCCTATTCCTAAATAGAAATAAAAAAAAAAAACACCTGGTCTCTTTTCCTAACAAAACAAAAAGCAAATAATACTTTAGATCTAATACGAATAAAATCAGAAACTAGTAATAACAAAAATAATAATAATAAGAAGTCAAAACTAAAAAAGACCATGACAAAAGTCAGCATACGGGCAAAGATCGGCCATTTATTTATTGGGTAACACTGGAATCCCCTAATTTAGTTTTATTACTCTTCTCATGCGTTCAGTTTGAAAAAGCTGCATTTGATGGAAATCTGCGATCAGTGAACACTCCAAAATGACTCCTCGGAAGGAAATTCCTGTAGAATTTAGAAACTTAGTATTAAAACACAGATATAAAAAGAAATCATTTGGTGATATATCACAAATATTTAATTTTAGTAAAGCAACATTGCTGCCCCAAAATTGGCCAAAAAGATAGCTGAAAGGTCCCTCAATGTTGTCCATGAACGTACAATACGATGGGTATTTAATAACGTGAAAACCCGCAAGCTTCGTTAATAGTAACGGTAACGGGTGGCGGTAGCGTAATGGTTTATTGAAGGCGTTATGGACCGTCTTAAACACAAGGACATATTCGGTCAAAATTTTAAGCCATCGGTCTATAAACTAAACTTCGGTGCCAGTGCAGTGCAGAGTCCAGACCTAAATATTATTGAGCACGTGTGGGAAATTTTGCACAGGAAAGTTAGGAAACATGGCATTACGCGTGGTGCAATGGGATGGGCAGGCAGTCATATTTGCCAATGGTGGCCCAATAAATTGTGAGGAATACAATGGTTAAAATTAGAAAGAAAAAAAGATAAACCATGCTGTAGAGCTGGGAAACTATCACTAGTACTATCGAGGTATCGAATTTCTGCATTTTTGAGCCACTAAAAGCAAGTACTGGCTGCTGCAAATTGGGTAAGATAAATGAATAAATAAGCTTTAAATGTAACAAATTTACTATAAAAATCCATTTCAGATAAACTTCAGTGTGGGTTGGTGGTTCTGAGCATGGAGAAATATTTGAAAAACCTGAATAGAAAGGGTAAATACACAACTCTATTTGCTGAAAATTTTTTGCTGATATTTGTATATCTATATGCGTAGACAACGAAGAAGCAGAACATATCAGCTCAGATGAGGAAAATAAGGAAACAAAAAGGTCTAGACTTGGGCAGTCAAAAGTTTGGACTTTTTTTGCAAAGTCCAATGACGGTAAGTCGGCGAAGTGTCTTTCGTGCGAAAAAGTGTATAAAACCAGCGGAAACACGTCAAATCTCTTTGATCATATGAAGCGTGTGCATCCAACAATAAACGTTGGAGATTTACCGGCGTCATTACCAAGGATTGATGCTTTTGTCACTACAAAGTATGATGCGAATTCTCGTCGAAAGGGGGAATTAGATACGGCTGTAATGAAGTACATTGCGACCATTTTCAGTTGTGGAAGACACTGGCTTTTGAAGTATGCTTAATGTATTCGATCCAAAATATAAGTTGCCATCGCGCAAGACTTTGAAAAATGTGCTAATGGCGGAACAATATGAAGCAAAAACCATCAAATTGATGGCAATATTAAAAAAATTTATTATTGCGCAGTAACAACGGATCTGTGGACGTCGTTGGCCAATGAAGCATACATTACAGTAACATGCACTTTCATAACAAATGAGTTTAAGCTGCAAACTGCCGTACTATCTACAAATAAATTATTGTCGGAAACCAATCACACTGCACAAAATATCAAGGACACATTGGAAACTGTATTTAACAAATGGAAGATTTCGTCGAAAATAGTCGCAATAGTGACAGATAATGCTGGTGCGATGGTTAAAGCGTGCGATTTACTTAAAATTCGAAATATACCCTGCTTCGCACTCACAATAAACTTAGTTGTGCAGAGCTGTCTTAAGCTAGATTGCTTAGCGGATATACTTACGAAATGTAAAACCACTGTCACATATTTTAAGTCCAGCTCTACATCATACAAAAAGCTGAAAGATTACTAAGATGGGGCCATTAAATATAGTCTAAAGCAGGAAGTTTCAACTCGATGGAACAGCGCGTATCACATGATACAGAGAATTTTAAAAACGCACGAGGCTATTGGAAAAGTTTTCCTTAACACTTCAAAAGCGCCAAAACCATTCACTGTGAACGAACTGGAAATATTATCCGACTTATCAAACTTATTGGCGCCATTTGAAAGTGCGATGACCCAAGTGTCATTAAATACAAATGTTACCATATCTTTATGCATACCAGTAACTTGTGGTCTGTTGCACAGTCTTGAGTCAACTAAGACGAGCCTTAAGGGCCTTAAGTGAGGGTGTAGCAGCCTGCACATGTTTATTGGAAAATATATTAACGAGGCTGTCCAAATATAAAGAGCGTTCTTTGCCACGAATCGCTACTTTGGTGGATCCGCGATTTAAAAAACAAGATTTCGTTCTCCATTCAACGCTTCCCTATCTGAAAAGTTTTTGGAAAACGAGATGACTATTTTTAAAAATTCAACAAAAGATTTCGCAGTCCATTCAGCAGAGCCACAAACAACAGTTAAAATCGGCAGTCTCTATTTACTTTTGTAAAAAATATATTGAAGATTTGCCGAGGACTAAACGATCAGACGCTATTGTTCACCTCCGACAATATTTGAATTTAAAGCATTCGGATGAGGACGTAGATCCCCTACAATACGTGAAAGCTCTCGAAAGCGAGCAAAAGCTCGAAGCTGCTGAATTAGCCATGGCGGCCATCGCGGTGGATTGCAATGGCATGAAAGCAGGGGAGTTGATGAGAACAAAGCTCTCACACATGCAAGGGAACACTGACGCTATGCGTGTAATCAAAAACAAGACAGAAAAGTAGGGGAACGAGATGTGGAATCTGTGGAATGCATTCCACATGGGAGAAATGGTCTTTGGCATGGTAAGCACAAGCCGTAGCAAAGGAGAGGGGCAATGTTCGTATGAGCGAAATCAAAAACTAATTGTTTGTTATTTTCGGTTACAAATTGGAATCAAATTAAATGTGTAGAAAGTGTTTTTTAAGTAAATAAAGCCGGCGGGGTATAGGGATCAAGTTATTTGATACATAGTAGATAGACTTAGTTTATAAGCAATTATAAGACATGAAATGTAAAGATATAAGAGCAAGGGTGAAAGAGTGAAGGGCGGGTGAGGTTAAGCGGAAAAATGAAGGCGCAAAAGAAAGAAAAGGGGGGCCGTGCTGCTTGAAGCATTAGAAAGCGTTATGCGTGCAACAGAGATGGAGAAAGCAGAGTGGTGGGCGCGTAGAATAATATGCAAGGAAATGTCAGCTCAAATGAAATGTATTGCTGAACCTTTCTGACTCAGATGAGGCACATGCGAGGGACAAGGAGGAAGGCAGACTGCAGCGAGGGGAATGTCGCTGGACTTAATCACCCATGGCAACAGAGAAAGTGCTTGGGTGGGAAGAAAGTGCGATGGAAAAGTACTGGCCAGCACATTAAAGAATTAATCAAATCACTCTTTCGTATTGTCAACCCTACAAAAATCAGTTTTATCACTTACACCGTGGCACAAAATAAATTTTGTTGTGCCGAATCCCCCTGAAAGTTGTCTTCACGACTAGAAGGAGCAAAAAGGATCGTTACAAAGTAATAAAGTTATTATTAACGGGCCTTTTGAAGCGCCAAAATTAAATAAACATAATTCGTATGTCGACTTTTGTCATGGTCTTTTTTAGTTTTTTTACCCTGTACTCCTAGGGTAAAAGGGTATATTAAAGTCACCCCAATGTATGTAACAGGCAGAAGGAACCATTTCCGAACCTATAAAATATAGATATTCCTGATCAGCATCAACAGTCGAGTCGATATAGCCATGTCCTTTCGTTCGTCCTAGATCTCGGAGACTATAAGAGCTAGAGTCACCAAAGTTGGCATGCAGACTCGTATAGTCTGTTTATTTCAAATTTCCCTCCCACCACCGAAGTTTAGATTTTAATTGTTTGCTAGGTGCTTGGTGCTAGGCCAAGTGAATGGCTCCCGAGAGAACCACTCATCTTTTATTGTTTCTCGCCCACTAAAGGCAAATACAATAACAATTAAATTTTTTCACATTAGATCTTAAGCCTAAGAAACACAATAAATTGAAAATTACATGGTACAGAAAATTATACATAATAAGATAAAAAAATGACAATACGAATTTTTCAAATTTAACTATTGGCGGGAGGTTAACATTAACATTCGTATTTAACATAGCGTTGTGGGTGAAACAAGAGTGTCTATCGATACATTTTTATCGATGACATTGATAGAAAACAGCTGTGTAGAGAAGAGAAGATGCAGAAATAAACTGTCAAAAAAATAATTGGTTTTCTTTTTTGTAATTCTAGATCAAAAGTCCATGGAAAGGAAAGGTCCTCAACTGAGCTGGCGATCAGTCCCCGAGGGGTAGGGCTGTTTTCTGAAAGGCCAAGCGGGAAGATGCAATGCAACCACCAGGGAAGCAGAGTCTGGCACGCTGGGCACTATTTATATCCCATAGGCCTGGGCAACGGGCAAAGAGCGGCAGGTAAGTGTTGGAGTTCTTTCTGGGTGTGGACTAACTCTTCGTTTTTTCATTGCAGTTTGACAGGGTGAGAGGGCCAGTTCCTTGGCACCACCCTGAAATGACGTACCTGATGAAGGCGGGAGGGCCAAACCCTTCACCACCAAGAGTATGGCAGGCTAAGCAAGTGGATGCGGCTTGGGAGGGCCAATCCCTTCACCAAATGCAGTTTGAAATGAGCGTAAGGAGCATAACAGGTAAGTACATAATATTATTAGTTTTTTTGTTTGAGCTGTAGAATTAATGTCACGCTTTTGTTTCTTTAGTTTAAATTTTTAAACCGTAGCGTAGGGTAATAAGGTGTGCATGGCGTTTAAGGTTAGTTTGATTAAGTAGTTTTTTGTAACATCGATTGAGTCGCGTCGATGTGTGTAGATTTAGTATGATTCGTTATATTGTAAAGTATGCGAAATGGCATGACATTATAATGTTAATTGGTTTTTAAAGTGTTTTTTGTAGTTGTTTAAATTGAAACATGGCTTGTAGTTTGATATTTGTATGTAGCGTATCTCTGTAGAATTAGTTGTTATTTTACGTTGCATTAGAAATTTGTGAAGATAAGGTTTTTTCATGGCTTGTTTTAGGAAAGAAAATGTGTATATTTTCAGATGGTAATATTCATAGCAAGGAATGGCGCTGGCGTTTTCGGATGCAGATCAATCGTTTCAATTGCGGACGGGTTTTTTTTGCGGCGGCCAATTGGAAAGTGAGTTGGACTGCCAGTTGCCGAGATGTTGAGCCTCATGTCAGGATGGATAGCTTCAAGAAGGAAAATTCCGCGATTGCATGACTTCGGATTTCCCCACCATCCAGATGCAGTTCGTGATGAGCGTAAGGAGCATAGCAGGTGAGTACATAATTTGATTCGTTATTGATTGCAAAAACTGTAATTAGTTTGTTGTACAGGTTAAACAGCATGGCTTTAGGTTAATGAATCGTTAAATTATTTGTGGATCAACATAACTTAAGTGATTGCATTAGTTAATTGCATTGATTAATGATTGCATTGATTAATTGTTTTAAGGCTTTTAGAATTGTGAGATTGAGTGTATATTAGCATAGTTTTAGATTAGTCGTTGCGTAGCTTTAAGGTAACAGAGTTGTTTTTGTCATATATTAATTAGTGATTCATTGTCGGCGCGCTATTATTGCTTTAGTTAATAGTAGAATGTTTAAGTGGGCATGGCATTAAGAGTTATCATTATTATGCGCTTGTTTTAACTGTGGCAATGTACGATCGTAGTTTAATAATAGTTTCCAGTATATCTTTAGTGTATGACGGCATCTTGTAAAGCAAAGGTGGCAGTGAGTAGCTTGCAGATCGGGATGGCGTATAACTTGGGTCCACTTTATTAAGCTTTGTTGAAAACGGGCTGTTTGTCACGTAGCGTTGGTTTGTTTTCCTTTTGTAGAGCTTTAGCTATTCTTCCCTTCAGGAATGGTGAGCAACGAATGTCCAGTCCAACTTTGTTGCTCAGTTTAGCATCAAGTAGCGGTCCTATTTTTGGAACAGAATTAGTACTTTGTTTCAGTAGCAAAGGGATTTCTAGATTGCATAGGAAACTTTGCAGGCTTCAATAGAGACTTGGCAGTATGATTTTTTGGAGTATTTTGCGGTGTTAGTGTTTTTAATTGCCGTTTTGTTTGAATCGTCAAGGTATTCTGGCCTTGCTTGTTTTGGTTTTTTTGGGCCGTGGTCTTGGCTTAGGTAGGCCAGGATGATTTGGGTTCATCTCAGCCATTTCAGATACAAATTTCTTTAGCTCGGCTTTAAAAACAGTGCACCCCCTCCAACTAGCTACATAACTTCCCTTACAATTAACACATGTAGGTTTTTCCACTCTTACAAGAGGACAGTCACCTGTTTCATGTTTTTTTTAACAACATTACAGAAAAGCAGTAGTTCCTAGTATGCTTTAAAGCCTTTACATTTTTTGCATTGCAGTAGACCCAGTTTTTTCCTTCTAGCCTCGACAGTAATGGACTGATTGCATATCAGATTATGGTTTAAGACAGACTGAGCAGCGGTTTCAGAGTTAGGGTCAATCTCCATTTCAAAAACATTCATAAGGTTTCCAGTCCTATATCATCGAAGGCATCGGATGAACCTGACTATAAAGCCACGTTTGGCCAGTTCACTACGAATTACGTCGCATGGCGACCTACGCTCGTCTTTGGGTTGGTGAGTGTAGAGATCGTAGTTAACAGATATTAAGTAGTTAAGGATTATTGTATGGGTTCCCTTACTGATGGTTGTAAGGCGCACTGTTCCATCAGCCCTGCTTTTGGTAAAAAAGGGCAGGAATTCCCCAAATATATTTTCAGGTCATCAGTAAGCAGATTTATGGCAGTAACTTTTCTAAGAGTAATGGCAGGAGGTTTCATTTCCCTGTTGCGTTGAGAGAAAGAACGTACGCAGCTGGCAATGTCCATGGCATTATCAAGTTGAGATAAGTGGCTTTTAGCCCTACCATTAGTTGGTTGGTGAAAGCTAAACCGCCTGTTACCTTGCTCATTTATTTGGAGAATTAAGTCTCTTGAGTCATTTAACTCATTATCAAGAGAGTTGCTGTTGCTGCTTAACATTTTGCTTTGTTAACTTATATATTTTCTCTTTCGTATACTTGCTTGGCTGTGAGGCAGTATAAGAGTCAGCATAGACAGGCAATTTTTCTTGGATGTAAAGATGCTTTATACGTTTAACATTATGGCTGCCACTTAACAGAGTAGGGTTCACACACATATACGCGCACGTTTCTTACATATTAAAGACGGAATATACATAAGAGGGGAACGAACACGAAGACTGTTGTACAGATTAAAAGAGGAGATGGAAAAGTTAAAAAAAAGGCTGCTTTTTCCATCTCTTATCTAAAACTTTTTAGATTTAACTTTTTTTGCTTTAAACATTAGCGGCGGGTCAATTTAAATTTTTACATATAATTAGGTTTTGTCTTTTACTCACTTAATTTATTTAATGACTTTTAGTAAGACAAAATGTATTAACTTTTTAGGTTATAATATGTAGTATTATTAAACAAAAATAGTTTTCACAAGTAATTCAGTTTATTCCATAGCGGTAGAGAGTTTAGCACGACAAAGCACCAATACATACAATTAATTAACAGACGGGTTTTTATTTGTTAATACCTTTATTTTAGTTTTTCACGGCAGAGATTTTTATTTTTTCATAACTTTAGATTTTTACGTTTTTTTCTTTTTTTTTTTTTTATTTATTTTAATTGTATGGCTAGACGGCGTTAGGCCAAGTGAATGACGCCAAAGTTTGGAAAAAATTTTAATTTTTGATTTTCGATCGCAATATTTAAAATATCGCAATGAAATTTGGTAAACAAATATTTGCTAATAATACATACATATGTATCGTCTCACCAAATTTCATGAAAATGGGATAGCCAAATAAATAGCCAAGTTACACACGTAAACTTTTTATAGGCAATGCCATGGGGGGGCGTCACGCGGATGAGTGAGTGATATGGCATGCGATTGGTATGAGTTCGCTTTTCGCATGCGAGAGAAAGAGATAGAGCTAAATATCGAAACATAGTGAAGAGTGATTATGGCCGCATTTCAAACTAGTACACGGTATATCCAAGTCGGTGCGGTGACATGCTTACTTCACGTAGAGCAAGGGTGAACATTTTTCATACTTTGTCCTTACTTGTTCCTTCTCGTGAGTGTTGTAGCTTTTTGTAGCCTGTGTTTGTTGGGATTTTGGGTCAACGATCGCACGAAAAAAATGTCTTTTATGATGGGTCTTAAAACTCGGGCGCACAAAGTTGTGTGCTCGAGATCGACCTTTTTCTGGCGGAAATTTGTTTGTGGGAGCCAAAAAGTTGTTGTTGCTATGGGAGCCAGAAGAGCTACTACGTGCCCATCGGTGGTGTAGAGTGTCCTCGATGTTGTGGTTTCTTTTATGCACGCCTTCGCTTGAGTTGTTTTTGTTGTTTTTACGTACTTGCTGCTGCAAAGGCGCGCATTTTTATGTAAATATGCGTTTATTTAGGTAAAGACAACATACATTTTGACTCTTTGTTTTAGGGCTTAATGTGGGGGAAAAATATTAAGCCATTTATGGCTTTCTATGCATTTAACGCTTTTTAGAGCTTGCCATATATGGCTTTTTATGCAATTAGGTTAAAGTTGGTAAACAGTTTCCTTTGACATTATAGCATAGAAATACATTGCATTCCTAACAAAAAATGTATGATCGGAAAAAACAATTGTTTTAGCAGAGTTGCCTTTGCTTTTTCCATGTGGATCGTCGATAAAAAAAAAAATTAAAAAAGTCTGTCGGTGTCTCTTGTTTATTGATACAAGTTGGAAGATTGATATTTTTTTAAATGGATAGTTCTCATTCGGATACGGTGGCAAGTGACCAGTGTTGCACAAGTGAGAAGTGAGAAGCCATATATGGCTTTGTATGCGGTAAAGGGTTAACATAAGAAAAATATAAAATAAGCAAGTCGCCGTACCGACTTTAATATACCCAGTACCAGTTTAATATCCGACCTTTATTTCGTTACATTTCGTTATGTTTTGTTAGATGTCCACTTCTATATCTTTCTCTTTGCGAAGAACGAACTCATACCAATCGCATGCCATCTCACTCACTCACCCGGCTGCCGCCCCCTGACTTGGCTATTTATCGTCCCATTTTCATGAAGTTTGGTGAGCCGATACATATTATTCGAAAATATATGTTTACCAAATTCCATTAAGATATTTTTAATATTGCGGGAGAAAATTAAAACTCAAAACTTTTTCAAATAAAAATGCAGTAAAAATTTGAAATAAACTTGATTTGCGTACCCGAGCCTGCAAGCTAACTTTAGGGACATGGGATCTAGGTGTTGACATGGATATATCGACTCGACTGTTGATGCTGATCAAGAATATATATATTTTATAGGGTCGGAAACGCTTTCTTCTGCCTGTTACATACATACTTCGTAATCCCATGCGATGGAATAATAGGATTAGATTTCATTAAAACATTTAATTGCAAATTAGATTACAATAGTTCAGAAGATTGGCTTATACTTAGACAATTTAACGTACCCAATTTATGTTCCAATAACATTCAGTTCTGGTAATAACTCAACAATTCTACCAGCAGGATCCCAAGTGGTACGCCAAATAGAACTATCTTCAGCAGAAGATAACATTTTAATTTCAAATCAGGAAATTAAACCGGGTGTTTATGTTGCAAACACTATCGCAACAGCCCAAAATACTTTCCTCCGGTTCTTAAATACAACAAATGAATGCCAAATAGTAGGCCTTAACAATATAAAATTTGAATCACTTTTGAACTACGATATAGTTCAAAATAACCAAGATATAAGAAAAGAATCTGTAATTCATAAATTGAAGAAAAATTTCCCAATACTATTTAAAAACAAACTCGAAAAGCTATACACCGAGTATAGTGATGTGTTCGGACTTGATACCGAACCAATCACAACAAATAATTTTTATAAACAAAAATTAAGACTTAAGGATGATGAACCGGTATATGTAAAAAATTACCGGAATCCGCAAAGCCAAATAGAAGAAATCCAGCGACAAGTTGGAAAGTTAATCGAACAGGGTATTGTTGAACCGTCTGTTTCGCCTTATAATGGCCCGCACTTACTAGTCCCAAAGAAAACCCTTTCGGGATCTAAAGCAAGAAACTGGCGATTAGTAATTGACTATCATCAAATAAATAAAAAAAATTGCTGTCAGATAAGTTTCCGCTCCCCAGAATTGATGATATTCTTGATCAATTGGGAAGAGCTAAATATTTTTCTTGCCTTGACTTAATGTGGGGTTTTCAATAAATTGAACTAGAAGAAAAATCATGGGATATAACGTCTTTTTCAACGAGCAATGGCTCATATCGTTTCACGCGATTACCTTTCGGTCTAAAAATAGCACCTAATAGCATTCTCAGGGCTTGAGCCTAGCCAAGCTTTCCTCTATATGGACGATTTAATCGTTTTTGGTTGTTCCGAACAACATATGATTAAAAATTTAATAGATGTTTTTAAACTTTGCAGAAAAAACAATCTAAAACTGCATCCAGAAAAATGCTCATTTTTTATGCATGAGGTGACATTCCTAGGTCACAAATGCACAGACAAAGGAATCTTGACCGAAGACAAAAAATTTGACGTCATCAAGAATTATCCAGTCCCACATGATGCAGATAGTGCTAGACGTTTCGTTGCATTTTGAAATTACTATAGACGTTTCATACAAAATTTCGCCGAATATTCCCGGCACATAACAAGATTATGTAAAAAGAATTTTTCATTCAAATGGACAGCAGAATGCCAAAATGCATTCCAGTACCTAAAAAATAAGCTTGTTTAACCTAATCCATTGCAGTACCCAGATTTTGGCAAAGAATTTTGCATAATCACAGATGCAAGCAAACAAGCATGTGGAGCAGTTTTAACTCAAAACTATAATGAACTCCAACTTCCAGTTGCATATGCATCAAGAGCATTCACTAAAATCGAATACAATAAGAGTACTACCGAACAAGAACTAGCAGCTATACATTGGGCAAAAACATATTTCCGACCATATATATATGGCAAACATTTCACAGTGCGAACAGACCCTAGACCATTAACATATTTATTCTCCATGGTCAACCCAAGTTTAAAATTAACACGCATGCGGCTAGAATTGGAAGAGTACGACTTTACAGTAGAGTATTTGAGAGGTAAAGGTAATTTTGTGGTAGACGCCCTTTCACGGATATCAATATCCGAGTTAAAGGACATGAACGCAAAAGTCCTGAAAGTCACTACCAGGCAACAAAGTAGACAGGAAAACTGCGCAGTTGATAAAGAAGAACTTTTTCCAAGGCAAAATCTTCCAAATGCTTCTAAGCCCAACGAAGTCATTAAAAATGACGAGGTACGAAAAGTAGTGACCTTGCGAATTACAGATTCCACATGTTTATTAAAACATGGAAAAAAAAGTTATAGCAAGAATTAATGTTAGCGATTTATACTCCAATGGAATTGTCGACTTAGGTTAGTTTTTCCAAAGGTATGAATAGCAAGCCGGTGTATTACAAATCAGCAAATTAAGAATGGCACCTAGCGAAAAGATCTTTGAATCAATATCAATAGATACTTTTAAAAATATGGGCAATAAAATATTGAAATCATTAAGAGTAGCGCTACTCAAGCCGGTGACCCTCATCCAAGATGATGAGAAAGCAAAAGAAGTAATACTGTCTACCTACCATGATGATCCAATTCAAGGAGGTTATACTGGCATCACAAGAACGCTAGCGATAAAGATAATAAAAAGACACTACCATTGGAAAAATATGGGACGCCATATCAACGAGTACATAAGTAGATGTCATAAATGCCAGGTGTCAAAAACCACGACACATACAAAAACCCCAATGACCATAACAGAAACACCACAATATGCTTTTGACAGAGTGATAGTAGACACAATTGGAAAATGGAAATGAATACGCAATCACTTTAATATGTGATTTGACAAAGTATTTAGTAGCAATTCCAGTTGCGAACAAAAATGCAACAACTATAGCAAAAGCAATATTTGAATCTTTTATTCTGAAGTACGGTCCAATGAAAACATTCATTACGGACATGGGAACAGAATAAAAAAACTCAATCATAAAAGACTTGTGCAGATACTTAAAAATAGACAACATAACAACTACTGCACACCATCACCAGACATTAGGTACAGTTGAAAGAAATCATCGAACTTTCAACGAGTACATCCGTTCATATATATCAGTAGAAAAAACTGATTGGGACGTATGGTTACAGTATTTCGTGCATTGTTTTAATACAACACCATCAGTAACTCATAATTATTGTCCGTATGAACTAGTATTTGGAAGGCGAAATAACCTACCCATACAATTTAATAGTGTAAATACCATAGAACCTATATAAAATGTAGAAGATTACTTAAAGGAAGTTAAGTTTAGATTAGAACAGGCGTATAAAAGAGCTCAAATACTTTTAGAGAAAAATAAAATTAGACAAAAAGAAATAAAAGACAAAAAATATCAGATTTTAAAATAGAAGTGCACGACCAAGTTTACTTAAAAAACAATACCGGTCATATATAGAACCATTTGAGGTCATTAGTATAGAAAACAATAATAATATAATTATAAAAAACAAGAAAAATAGGTTACAGAAAGTACATAAGGATAGGTTAAAAATATCTATTTCATAATCAATTATTATATTTTTACCATAGGAGTATTGGCAGCGAGCAACTCGTGTGATATTTCCAATTGAAATTTTATCAGAGGCATATGCTTTTGCTGCGGATTTGTTACTTTTAAGTGCTTTCTATACAATAGCGTTTGTAACAGATGTTCCAAGGCACCAATAAAAAATTCTTACATACCACTTCTTTGAACGAGGGTTAACCTTGTAGAGCTCCATTAGCATGTCGGTCAAATCTACTCCCCCCATACCCCTATTGTAAGAGGCAACAATCGCAGGTCTAGGAACATCAATATAAGCTTTAACTTTTGGATTCCAACGTTTGCATATCCCAACAGGCTCATGGCTTTGACACAAAGACATAACTTTAACTGGCTTATTGTCAAACCACTTTACACATACAAGATTATTGCTGATTTCACATTTTATATCAAAAGCTCCTCTTCCACGCTTTTTTAGCTCAGCATCGGAATGCAGTTGGCAATTGCTTATATGGTTTTTACGTACAGTTTCTGTTGCATATATGCCCATTTCCGTTAACGAGATTAGAAGGCTTACTGAAGTAAATCAATTATCGAAATAAAGCTTGAAATTTTTATTTCTGGGAAGACCTTTTGAAGATTAGCCCAAGCCATAAGCAGAACAGGACAGGACAGGACAACAACGTACAACGTAAAGTCGTACACTAATCCAGAGGTTCCAGCACGCGTAAACATTTTCAGACCCCACTTATGAGGCTTGGCTGGGTTGTATTGCTTGAATGACGAGCGTCTTGTATGAAAACACTAAATTATTTTTTTGACATTATGATAGTAATAATTGTTTACCATTTAACGCAATGATTTGTTTATCAATGCTTTGATGTTCTTCCTGGGGTAGCTTACCAAAATTTTCCTCCTGCTTAGTAAAAGACGTATTTTGTACAGTTTGTCATAATTCAAATCGCCTTTCTGGCATTGTTTGGTATTATCGTTGAAGTGTGTAAATATTTCTTTATTTTTTTAAACTTTGCGAGCGGCATTGCATCTGTGATAGCGGTAGCTATAAATTCTTTGATCATGCCATTTTGAGTTGCGGCAATTTTAGAACACTAAAGTACAGCAAAATACCAATATAGCGTTTGATATCATCATCAGTGCATTTTAGCTCTATGCCATGTTCTTGCATTGCAAAAAAATCTGTTTACTTTGTAATCAAACCAATAATTTGGCTGTCAAAAAAGATACAGAAATATGCTACTGGCGTCATCAAATCGTCGACTTTCTCGGAACTGTCATTCCAACTAATCTCTGGAGTTTCAAATGGCTTGCTTCTCCACTTTAGTGTCTTGGGGTCAACTTTTTCGAAGCAATTATCCACGTCAACATAAGGTCTCTGCTCACATTCGTCCGCAATCATATTTTTAAGAAGATCAATCTCTAAAATTTTTTCTCTTTCCAAGATTCCTTCCAAATTCTTCTCCAGTACTGCAGAAATATCTTCCATATCATCATCACTTTCTTTGTCCGAAGATTCATTCCAATCAAAGTTAAAAACCCTCGCAATATCCGCATCCGACAACCCTTTCTCTTTCGGTCTCATAACCAAAAGCAAAAACTAAAACAACGCCCACAAGCAACAGTAAACTTTAAAATCACTCACCTGTTTATTAATTTAGTTTTATGAAATTTAATTTCAGCTCCGTTAAGTTAAATCTATTCTAAAAAATGTTGCATACATACTTTTTAAATATTAAAAGTCCTTTATATATAAAACACTTACTTAAAAAACTCTTTTGAATTTCACATGAAATTTTTTCCTGATGTACGTGCAGCTTTTTGAACATAACTTCGACAAATGATCTTCAAATGTAAATTTGTTTGCACATATTTTGAGTAGACACATAAAAGCACCGTTATCACTTCAAATGATCAGACAAAAACAAAAGAAGCGCGAACGTAAGCTCTTAAACAGCTGAAGTTGCTCGCGGGCAACGTCGGGGTCGAAATCAAAAAATGTTATTAAGACTTGCTTAAAGTCGTAAGATATGACCACAAATGTTTCGTCGAAATACTTACATATGCCACTCACCAAATCGATGTTCGGTTGCGTTTTTATCAGCAAAAAAAGAAATGCAAAAGCTTAACAACATAAAACTGGTGTTAATAGATTTTTTGTTTTGACTCTCATTTTTGAACCGTTATTAAACGGTAATAAGCATTAAAAGCTTCAATAGACACAAATGGTGTGCAACATCTGAAAATAAATTAATTTTAAAAATATTTGCAGTATTTAGAAGTAAAAGTATGAACAAGATTTTATTCACATAAACTTAGTTTAAAAAACTTCAACATTAGATTACCGACAATAAAACCTTATTTTTATGCTTTTTCTTGAAATTAATAACAGAGCCTGAAAGTCTCTAGAATAAAGTCTAGAATACGTAAATATTTATGCCGACTTGTGTAGTGAAAACTTTGTATGAGGTTAGTGAAATAAATTTATTTATGCATATTTAATAAATTAATCTCTTGGTCCAATATACTTTTTACGGCTTAGTTTTATTTAAAGGGGCAAACGGTTAGCAAAGAGTAAAGAAAGCTTGATGTGCCATAAATTTTGCTTGTGACTGTATACATATGATAAAAAAATATAAATAAAAATTTATTTCAAAAATAATTGCAGTATTAAAAAATTATTAAGTAAGCAAGTAACCTCACCGACTCGAATATACCCTGTACCAATGCGCCCTTTCTGCACTCTTCGTTATGTCTATTCCTATCTCTTTCGCATGTGAAGACCAAGCACATAACAATCGCATGCCATCTCACTCACTCATCCGGCTGCCGCCCCCTTGACATTGCTTGTAAAAAGTTTGTGTTGTTGGTTTGTTTCCATCCGATTTTCATGAAATTGAGCCGACACATATTATTGGGAAATATATGTGTACCAAATTTTATTACGATATTTTAAATATTGCGGGTGAAAATCAGTTTTTTTCGAATTTCAGTGTCGGGAGAAGGCGTAGCAAAAATTTGAAATAAACTTGATCTGCGAGTCCGCATACCAAGTGTGGTGACCATAGCTCTTATAGTCTCCGAGATCTAGGTGTTGACATGGCTATATCGACTCGTTTGTTGTTGCTGATCAAGAATATATATACTTTATAGGGTCGGAAACGCTTCCTTCTGACTGTTACATACATACATTGTGGCGACTTTATTATACCCTTTAGAGTGGTGCTTTCGAATTGTTTCAAGGTCTTTGCAAGAGGTATGTCAGGAGTAAAAACATGAGAAAAGAAACGGCAATGTCTGATAGAGATTGAAAAAACAAGACAGCTAGCGATTTTTGTTTTTATTCGCTGTTAACTTTTCTTTGCGCCTGATACTTGCTTTAACTCCAAGTTGAGAGATTCATAAATGCGTGACATGTACATGTACATGACACATATTGACCATTTGCATTAGCTAAAGCAATGAAAAAAAAGACCGCGAGAAAAACCAATTTAATAAAACTATTTAGTTATTGAAGAGTTGATTCGGAAAAAATTTAAAATTGGGAAGAAATGATAAAAATTAATGAAAAACAGTGGTTTTAAAATTATTTGCAGATTACTTATAAATAGATAAAAATGTATGTAAAAGAGAAAGAGTTTAAAGTAATTGTGTATATCAAAACCATCATCGTAGTCACCTAGAAAAAGATAGTAAGGAATCTATTATTCATATTTAGACAACAACTGTTCATTGTAATGGCGTGTCGAGTCAAAAAGGGATCATACAGACTTTCGAAATCCTAGCATTATGGATATTGAGGATCTAGTCAAGATGGACCAGCGTTTGAAAATGACTCCCTATTATGCCTCTAAGGAGCTGGTCAACGATGCTGATATCACCTTTATGCCGATTGGAATAATCAGGTGTTCTAGCAAACACGCAATTTGAAAAGAAAAGAAAAATGAGAGGAAGATGATAAAACAAGTACATCGGTTCAAATAAAAAATCCTCAGATGTGGCCATAACCATTGAGGATGTCATGCACATAATGCGAATTTTTACCAGCGGCGAAAGTCAGGATGGCGATGAACCCAAAGATTTCATTTCGATGATTTCAGATTTTGTTCGTTTTATTTTTTGGCGCCTAGCAGCTGTTTGCTATTTTGCTAGACATGGGCTTCGTTGCCCACCCCAATTCCTAAATAGAAGTGAAAGAATGAAAACACCTTCGTGGTCTCTAATCCTAACAAAACAAAGAAGTAAATAAACGGGTGCTAAAAACATGGTGGCGGTAGCGTTATGGTTTGGGGAGCCGTAGCAGCATCCGGAGTAGGAAATACTGTGTTTATTGAAGGCGTTATGGTCCATTTTAAATACAAGGCAGGCAATGGTGCCAATGGTGGCCCAGCAAATTGTGAGGAATACAATCGTTAAAATGAAAAGGATAAACCATGCTGCACGCATGGGCAGCAAGCTTGCACTAAATCAACGCTGAGCCAGAAAGTGCAATGCGAGCGTGATATTTCTCGAGAGCGAGCAAAAGCTTGAAGTAATTGTTTCTTGTTTTCGGTTACAAATTTGAATCAAATTAAATGTGAGGAAAGTATTTTTATTTAAATAGATATACTTAGTTTATAAGCAATTATAAGACACAAAATGTATAGATATAAGAGCAAGGGTGAAAGAGTGAAAGACGGGTGATAATAAGCGGCAAAAGAAAGGAGGGTGGCCGTGCTGCTTGAAGCATTAGAAAGCGTTATGCGTGCAACAGAGATAGAGAAAGCAGAGTGGTGGGCGAGTAGAAGCATATGCAAGAAAATGTCAGCTCAAATGAAATGTATTGCTGAACCTTTCTGACTCAGATGAGGCATATGAGAGAGACAAGGAGGAAGGCTGACTGCACTGAGGGGAAAAAAAAAATCAGTTTTATCACTTACACCGTGGCACAAAATAAATTTTGTTGTGCCGAATCCCCCTGAAAGTTGTCTTCACGACTAGAAGGAGCAAAAAAAAGGATCGTTAAAAAATACTAAAATTATTATTAACGGGCCTTTTTAAAGCGCCAAAATTAAATAAACGTTATTCGTATGTCGACTTTTGTCGTGGTCCCTGTACTCCAAGGGTAAAAGGGTATATTAAAGTCGCCACAATGTATGTAACAGGCAGAAGGAAGCGTTTCCGACCCTATAGAAAATAGATATTCTTGATCAGCATCAACAGTCGAGTCGATATAGCCATGTCAACACCTAGACCCTATTTCACCAAAGTTGGCATGCAGGCTCGTGTACGCAAATCAAGTTTATTTCAAATTTTTTTGCCACGCTCCCTCCCGCCCCTGAAATTCGGAAAAAAAACTTTTTTTTATCGTTATGGAATTTGGTAAACATATATTTGCTAATAATATGTATCGTCTCACTAAATTTCATGAAAATGGGACGATAAATAGCCAAGTTACACACGTAAACTTTTTATAGGGAATTCCAAGGGGTGGCGGCAGCCGGGTGAGTGAGTAAGATGGCATGCGATTGAAGAAACATATAAAAGTGGACATCTAACAAAACATAACGAAGAGTAATAAAGGTCGGATATTAAACTGGTACTGGATATATCAAAGTCGGTACGGCGACTTTCTTACTTTATTTTTGATTTGTACTGAAGCGATATAATGTTTATATTTTTCTTATGTTAACCGTTTACCGCATACAAAGCCATACATATATGGCTACTTACTTTCAATAATTGTTTTTTTTGTGTAAAACGGTACTTACTTTACTGTTTACTGCTTGTTATCAGTTATTCTCTTTGCACTACTTTCTGTTGGTATTTGATGTTCATAGGTTTTTTTGTGTTGCCTTATTGCAAGTTTCAATCAGTTTTGTGCAAGCGTCTCAAGCAGATGAACGAAAGTGAATTTTGCTGAATTTAAAATTTAATTTACTCTGCTGAGAAGTATTTTTTATTTTTTAAAGAATAAAAATAAATAATTAGAATGTAGGTAAGCAACACAAGTACTAAATTATGCAAAAAACTACGGAAGCCATATATGGCTCTATATGCAGTTACGCGTGCATGATATATTCTATGTACATATGCATTTTTTTCAGAAAGAACGCAATCATTTTACGGTAATTTGCAATACGTCGACGAAATCGATAATCCGCTTCTAAGTAAAGACGATGACACACCCGATTCCGAAGACAAAGTTGTTTAAAATACAAAATTCCTAAGTTCCCGATACGGAAAACTGGTCACTAGCCAGCATATCTGAATGAGAACTATCCATTTGAAGGAAATATCAATCTTCCAACTTGTATCAATGAACTAGAGACACCGACAGACTTTTTCTACTTTATTTTATCGACCATCCACATGGAAAAAGCAAAGGCAACTCTGCCAAAAACAATTGTTCTTTCCGATCATACATTTTGTTAGGAATGCAATGTATTTCTATGCTATAATGTCAAAGGAAACTGTTTTACCAACTTTAACGTAATTGCATAAAAAGGCATATATGGCAAACTCTAAAAAGCGCTTAATGCATAGAAAGCCATATATGGGTTAATATTTTTTCTCCAAATTAAGCCCTAAAACAAAGAGTCCAAATATATGTTATCTTTACCTAAATAAACGCATATTTACATAAAAAATTTTTTTCTTTATTCTTTATTTGCTCATGCAGTAGAGGGGTAAGCTTACATATTTTTAATTTCTTTTTTATATTTAATGAATGCACTCAAGTACTATAATGATTACTTTGTATATTAAATAAATAAAAAAAAAGTAATTTTTTGAGTTAAATATTAATTTCTCGATTATTTTTTTTTTCCTATTATGCACGCCTTTGCAGCAGCAAGTACGTAAAAAGCAACTCAAGCGAAGGCGTGCATAAAAGAAACAACAACATCAAGGACACTCTACACGACCGAAAGGCACGTAGTAGCTCTTTTTCTTGCATGCGAAAAGTGAACTTATACCAATCGCATGCCATATCACTCACTCATCCGCGTGACGCCCCCCCTTGGCATTGCCTATAAAAAGTTTAAGTGTGTAAATTGGCTATTTATTTGGCTATCCCATTTTCATGAAATTTGGTGAGACGATACATATGTATGTATTATTAGCAAATATTTGTTTACCAAATTCCATATGCGATATTTTAAATATTGCGATCGAAAATCAAAAATTAAAATTTTTTCCAAACAATTAAAATAAATAAAAAAAAAAAAAAAAAAAAGAAAAAATTGTAAGAATCTAAAGTTATGAAAAAATAAAAATCTCTGTCGTGAAAAACTAAAATAAAGGTATTAACAAATAAAAACCCGTCTGTTAATTAATTGTATGTGCTGGTGCTTTGTCGTGCTAAACTCTCTACCGCTATGGAATAAACTGAATTACTTGTGAAAAATATTTTTGGTTAATAATACTATATATTAAAACCTAAAAAGTTTATATATTTTGTCTTACTAAAAGTCATTAAATAAATTAAGTGAGTAAAAAGACAAAACCTAGTTATATGTAAAAATTTAAATTGACCCGCCGCTAATGTTTAAAGCAAAAAAAGTTAAATCTAAAAAGTTTTACAGAAGAGATGAAATTTCCTGGATTTTCCTTCTTGAAGCTATCCATCCTGACATGAGGCTCAACATCTCGGCAACTGGCAGTCCAACTCACTTTCCAATTGGCCGCCGCAAAAAAAACCCGTCCGCAATTGAAACGATTGATCTGCATCCGAAAACGCCAGCGCCATTCCTTGCTATGAATATTACCGTCTGAAAATATACACATTTTCTTTCCTAAAACAAGCCATGAAAAAACCTTATCTTAACAAATTTCTAATGCAACGTAAAATAACAACTAATTCTACAGAGATACGCTACATACAAATATCAAACTACAAGCCATGTTTCAATTTAAACAACTACAAAAAACACTTTAAAAACTAATTAAACTTATAATGTCATGCAATTTCGCATATTTTACAATATAATAAACCATACTGAATCTACATACAACGCCGCGACTCAATCGATGTTACAAAAAAACTACTTAATCAAACTAACCTTAAACGCCATGCACACCGTATTACCCTACGCTACGGTTTAAAAATTCAAACTAAAGCAACAAAAGCGTGACACTAATTCTACAGCTTAAACAAAAAAAACTAAGAATATTATGTACTTACCTGTTATGCCCCTTACGCTCATCACAAACTGCGTTTGGTGAAGGGATTGGCCCTCCCAAGCCGCATCCACTTGCTTAGCCTGCCATGCTCTTGGTGGTGAAGGGTTTGGCCCTCCCGCCTTCATCAGATACGTCATTTCAGGGTGGTGCCAAGGAACTGGCCCTCTCACCCTGTCAAACTGCAATGAAAAAACGAAGAGTTACTCCACACCCAGGAAGAACTCCAACACTAGTGCCCAGCGTGCCAGACTCTGCTTCCCTGGTGGTTGCATTGCATCTTCCCGCTTGGTCTCTCAGAAAACAGCTCTACCCCTCGGGGACTGATCGTCAGCTCAGTTGAGGACCTTTTCTTTCCATGGACTTGGGATCTAGAATTACAAAAAAGAAAACCAATTATTTTTTTGACAGTTTATTTCTGCATCTTCTCTTCTCTACACAGCTGCTTTCTATCAATGTCATCGATAAAAAATGTATCGATAGACACTCTTGTTTCACCCACAACGCTATGTTAAATACGAATGTTAATGTTAACCTCCCGCCAATAGTTAAATTTGAAAAATTCGTATTGTCATTTTTTTATCTTATTATGTATAATTTTCTGTACCATGTAATTTTCAATTTATTGTGTTTCTTAGGCTTAAGATCTAATGTGAAAAAATTTAATTGTAATTGTATATGCCCTTAGCGGGCGAGAAACAATAAAAGATGAGTGGTTCTCTCGGGAGCCATTCACTTGGCCTAGCACCAAGCACCTAGCAAACAATTCAAATCTAAACTTCGGTGGTGGGAGGGAAATTTGAAATAAACAGACTATACGAGTCTGCATGTCAACTTTGGTGACTCTAGCTCCTCTAGTCTCCGAGATCTAGGACGAACGAAAGGACATGGCTATATCGACTCGACTGTTGATGCTGATCAGGAATATCTATATTTTATAGGTTCGGAAATGCTTCCTTCTGCCTGTTACATACATTGGGGTGACTTTAATTTACCCTTTTACCCTTGGAGTACAGGGTAAAAAAACTAAAAAAGACCACGACAAAAGACGACATACGACATAATTTTGGCGCTTCAAAAGGCCCGTTAATAATAATTTTAGTATTTTTTAACGGTCCTTTTTGCTTCTTCTAGTCGTGAAGACAACTTTCAGGGGGATTCGGCACAACAAAATTTATTGTGATTTTATTGATTCTTTCTCCCCACCCATGCACTTTCTCTGTTGCCATGAGTAATTAAGTCCAGCGACATTCCCCTCAGTGCAGTCAGCCTTCCTCCTTCGCTCTCGCATATGCCTCATCTGAGTCAGAAAGGTTCAGCAATACATTTCATTTGAGCTGACATTTCCTTGCATATGCTTCTACTCGCCCACCACTCTGCTTTCTTTATCTCTGTTGCAAGCATAACGCTTTCTAATGCTTCAAGCAGCACGGCCACCCTCTCCTTTCTTGTGCGCCTTCATTTTGCCGCTTATCATCACCCGCCTTTCACTCTTTCACCCTTGCTTTTATCTCTATACATTTCGTGTCTTATAATTGCTTATAAACTAAGTGTATCTACTATGTATCAAACAACTTAGTAACTTACTAATCCCGCCGGCTTTATTTACTAAAAAAAAAATTTCTACACATTTAATTCGATTCAAATTTGTAACCGAAAACAAGAAACAATTACTTGTTGATTTCGCCCATACGAACATTGCCCTTCCCCTTTGCTTCGGCTTGTGCTTACCTTGGCTAAGACCATTCCTCCCATGTGGAATGCATTCCACAAATTCCACATTTCATTCCCCTACTTTTTTGTCTTGCTTTTGATCACACGAATAGCGTCGGAATGTTCCCCTTGCATGTGTGAAAGCTTTGCTCTCACCAATTCATCTGCTCTAATGTCATCGCGATCCACCGCGATGGCCGCCATGGCTCATTTGGCAAGTTCAAGCTTTTGCTCGCTCTCGAGAATTATCACGCTCGCATTGCCCTTTCTGGCTCAGCGTTGATTTAGTGCAAGCTTGCTGCCCAAGCGTGGTTTATCTTTTTTTCTTTTTAATTTTAACGATTGTATTTCTCACAATTTGCTGGGCCACCATTGGCTCCATTGCTTGTCCTTGTATTTAAAATGGACCCTAACGCCTTCAATAAACACAGTATTTCCTACTCGGGATGCTGCTACGGCTCCCCAAACCATAACGCTATCGCCACCATGTTTTTAGCACCCGTTTATTTACTTTTTGTTTTGTTAGGATTAGAGACAACGAAGGTATTTTTATTCTTTCACTTCTATTTAGGAATTGGGGTGGGCATGTCTAGCAAAATAGCAAACAGCTGCTAGGCGCCAAAAAATAAAAACGAACAAAATCTGAAATCATCGAAATGAAATCTTTGGGTTCATCGCCATCCTGACTTTCGCCGCTGGTAAAAATTCGCATTATGTGCGTTACATCCTCAATGGTTATGGCCACATCTGAGGATTTTATTTGAACCGATGTACTTGTTTTATCATCTTCCTCTCATTTTTCTTTTCTTTTCAAATTGCGTGTTTGCTAGAACACCTGATTATTCCAATCGGCATAAAGGTGATATCAGCATCGTTGACCAGCTCCTTAGAGGCATAATAGGGAGTCATTTTCAAACGCTGGCCCATCTTGACTAGATCCCGTTTTGACTCGACACGCAATTAAGATGAACATCCGTTGACTAAATATGAATAATAGATTATATATGTACATACATATGTATTTATAAGTAATCTGCAAATAATTTTAAACCCAATGTTCTCATTAAATTTTATCATATCTTACCCATTTTAAATTGGTTCCGAATCAGCTCTTCAATAACTAAATAGTTTTATTAAATTGGTGCTCGCGGTTTTATTTTCATGGCTTTAGCTAATGCAAATGGTCAATATGTGTCATGTAAATGTACATGTACATGTCACGCATTTATGACTCTCTCAACTCGGAGTTAAAGCAAGTATCAGGCGTACCTCTTGCTCAGCCCTTGAAAAATTTTGCTAGCCCTTTTTTATACCCTGTACCCATAGAGTAAAAGGGTATATTAAAGTCACCACAATGTATGTAACAGGCAGAAGGAAGCGTTTCCGACCCTATAGAAAATAGATATTCTTGATCAGCATCAACAGTCGAGTCGATATAGCCATGTCAACACCTAGACCCTATGTCACCAAAGTTGGCATGCAGGCTCGTGTACGCAAATCAAGTTTATTTCAAATTTTTGCCACGCTCCCTCCCGCCCCTGAAATTCGGAAAAACTTTTTTTATCGTTATGGAATTTGGTAAACATATATTTGCTAATAATATGTATCGTCTCACTAAATTTCATGAAAATGGGACGATAAATAGCCAAGTTACACACGTAAACTTTTTATAGGGAATTCCGAAGGGGTGGCGGCAGCCGGGTGAGTAAGTAAGATGGCCTGCAATTGAAGAAACACATAAAAGTGGACATCTAACAAAACATAACGAAGAGTAATAAAGGTCGGATATTAAACTGGTACTGGATATATCAAAGTCGGTACGGCGACTTTCTTACTTTATTTTTGATTTGTACTGAAGCGATATAATGTTTATATATTTCTTATGTTAACCCTTTACCGCATACAAAGCCATACATATATGGGTACTCACTTTCAATAATTGTTTTTTTGTGTAAAACGGTACTTACTTTACTGTTTACTGCTTGTTATCAGTTATTCTCTTTGCACTATTTTCTGTTGGAATTTGATGTTCATAGGTTTTTTTGTTGTTGCCTTATCGCAAGTTTCAATCAGTTTTGTGCAAGCGTCTCAAGCAGATGAACGAAAGTGAATTTTGCTGAATTTAAAATTTAATTTGCTCTGCTGAGAAGTATTTTTTTATTTTTAAAGAATAAAAATAAATAATTAGAATGTAGGTCTTTCAACTTGTACTAGAGTACAATGTACAATAAACTAGAGACCCCAACAGAATTTTTTAAATTTTTTTTTTATCGACGATCCACTTGGAAAAAGCAAAGGCAACTCTGCTAAAACAATTTTAATTTTTTTTTTTCCGATCATACACTTTTTTGTTAGGAATGCAATGTATTTCTATGCTATAATGTCAAAGGAAACTGTTTTACCAACTTTAACCTAATTGCATAAAAAGCCATATATGGCAAGCTCTAAAAAGCGCTTAATGCATAGAAAGCCATATATGGGTTAATATTTTTTCTCCAAATTAAGCCCTAAAACAAAGAGTCCAAATATATGTTATCTTTACCTAAATAAACGCATATTTACATAAAAAAAATTTTTTCTTTATTCTTTATTTGCTCATGCAGTAGAGGGGTAAGCTTACATATTTTTAATTTCTTTTTTTTATATTTAATGAATGCACTCAAGTACTATAATGATTACTTTGTATATTAAATGAATAAAAAAAAAAGGAATTTTTGAGTTAAATATTATTTTCTCGTTTATTTTTTTCCTATTATGCACGCCTTTGCAGCAGCAAGTACGTAAAAAGCAACTCAAGCGAAGGCGTGCATAAAAGAAACAACAACATCAAGGACACTCTACACGACCGAAGGGCACGTAGTAGCTCTTCTGGCTGCCATAGCTCACAACAACTTTTTGGCTCCCAACAAAAAATTTGCGGCAGAAAAAGGTCGATCTCGAGCTCACAACTTTGTGCGCCCGAGTTTTAAGACCCATCATAAACGACATTTTTTTCGTGCGATCGTTGACCCAAAATCCCAACAAACACAGGCTACAAAAAGCAACAACACTCACGAGAAGGAACAAGTAAGGACAAAGTATGAAAAATGTTCACCCTTGCTCTACGTGAAGTAAGCATGTCACCGCACCGACTTGGATATACCGTGTACTAGTTTGAAATGCGGCCATAATCACTCTTCATTATGTTTCGATATTTAATTCTATCTCTTTCTCTCGCATGCGAAAAGCGAACTCATACCAATCGCATGCCATATCACTCACTCATCCGCGTGACGCCCCCCCTTGGCATTGCCTATAAAAAGTTTACGTGTGTAACTTGGCTATTTATTTGGCTATCCCATTTTCATGAAATTTGGTGAGACGATACATATGTATGTATTATTAGCAAATATTTGTTTACCAAATTTCATTGCGATATTTTAAATATTGCGATCGAAAATCAAAAATTAAAATTTTTTCCAAACTTTGGCGGTGGGAGAGGGTGTCATTCACTTGGCCTAACGCCGTCTAGCCATACAATTAAAATAAATAAAAAAAAAGAAAAAATCGTTAAAATCTAAAGTTATGAAAAATTAAATATTTCTGCCGTGAAAAACTAAAATAAAGGTATTAACAAATAAAAACCGGTCTGTTAATAAATTGTATGTGCTGGTGCTTTGTCGTGCTAAACTCTCTACCGCTATGGAATAAACTGAATTACTTGTGAAAAATATTTTTGGTTAATAATACTATATATTAAAACCTAAAAAGTTAATATATTTTGTCTTACTAAAAGTCATGAAATAAATTAAGTGAGTAAAAGACAAAACCTAGTTATATGTAAAAATTTAAATTGACCCGCCGCTAATGTTTAAAGCAAAAAAAGTTAAATCTAAAAAGTTTTACAGAAGAGATGGAAAAAGCAGCCATTTTTTTTTAACTTTTCCATCTCCTCTTTTAATCTGTATAACAGTCTTCGTGTTCGTTCCCCTCTTATGTATACTCCGTCTTTAATATGTAAGAAACGTGCGCGTATATGTGTGTGAACCCTACTCTGTTAAGTGGCAGCCATAATGTTAACGTATAAACCATCTTTACATCCAAGAAAAATTGCCTGTCTATACTGACTCTTATACTGCCTCACAGCCAAGCAAGTATACGAAAGAGAAAATATATAAGTTAACAAAGCAAAATGTTAAGCAGCAACAGCAACTCTCTTGATAATGAGTTAAATGACTCAAGAGTCTTAATTCTCCAAATAAATGAGCAAGGTAACAGGCGATTTAGCTTTCACCAACCAACTAATGGTAGGGCTAAAAGCCACTTATCTCAACTTGATAATGCCATGGACCCTGCCAGCTGCGTACGCTCTTTCTCTCAACGCAACAGGGAAATAAAACCTCCTGCCATTACTCTTAGAAAAGTTACTGCCATAAATCTGATTATTGATGACCTGAAAATACACTTGGGGAATTCCTGCCCTTTTTTTTACCAAAAGCAGGGCTGATGGAACATGCGCCTTACAACCATCAGTAAGGGAACCCATATAATGATCCTTAACTACTTAATATCTGTTAACTACGATCTCTACATTCACCAACCCAAAGACGAGCGTAGTTCGCCATGCGACCTAATTCGTAGTGAACTGGCCAAACGTGGCTTTATAGTCAGGTTCATCCGATGCCTTCGATGATATAGGACTGGAAACCTTATGAATGTTTTTGGAATGGAGATTGACCCAAACTCTGAAACCGCTGCTCAGTCTGTCTTAAACCATAATCTGATATGCAATCAGTCCATTACTGTCGAGGCTAGAAGGAAAAAACTGGATCTACTGCAATGCAAAAAATGTAAAGGCTTTAAGCATACTAGGAACTACTGCTTTTCTGTAATGTTGTTAAAAAAAAAAAACATGAAACAGGTGACTGTCCTCTTGTAAGAGTGGAAAAACCTACATGTGTTAATTGTAAGGGAAGTTATGTAGCTAGTTGAAGGGGGTGCCCTGCCTTTAAAGCAGAGCTAAAGAAATTTGTATCTGAAATGGCTGAGATGAACCCAAATCATCCTGGCCTACCTAAGCCAAGACCACGGCCCAAAAAAAGCAAAACTAGAAAGGCCAGAAAACATTTTAATCGTCAAACAAAACGGCAATAAAAAAACACTAACACCGCAAAATACTCCAAAAAATCCACTGCCAAGTCTCTATTGAAGCCTGCAAAGTTTCCTATGCAATCTAGAAATCCTTTTGCTACTGAAAGAAAGTACTAATCCTGTTCCAAAAATAGGACCGCTACTTGATGCTAAACTGAGCAACAAAGTTGGACTGGACATTCGTTGCTCACCATTCCTGAAGGGAAGAATAGCTAAAGCTCTACAAAAGGAAAACAAACCAACGCTACGTGACAAACAGCCCGTTTTCAACAAAGCTTAATAAAGTGGACCCAAGTTATACGCCATCCCGAGATGCAACCTACTCATTGCCACCTTTGCATTACAAGATGCCTTCATACACTAAAGATATACTGGAAACTTTTAAACTACGATCGTACATTGCCACAGTTTAAACAAGCGCATAATAATGATAACTCTTAATGCCATGCCCACTTAAACATTATACTATTAACTAAAGCAATAATAGCGCGCCGACAATGAATCACTAATTAATATATGACAAAAACAACTCTGTTACCTTAAAGCTACGCAACGACTAATCTAAAACTATGCTTATATACACTCAATCTCACAATTCTAAAAGCCTTAAAACAATTAATCAATCCAATGCAATCACTTAAGTTATGTTGATCCACAAATAATTTAACGATTCATTAACTTAAAGCCATGCTGTTTAACCTGTAAAACAAATTAATTACAGTTTTTGCAGTCAATGACGAATCAAATTATGTACTCACCTGCTATGCTCTTTACGCTCATCACGAACTGCATCTGGATGGTGGGGAAATCCGAAGTCATGCAATCGCGGAATTTTCCTTCTTGAAGCTATCCATCCTGACATGAGGCTCGACATCTCGGCAACTGGCAGTCCAACTCACTTTCCAATTGGCCGCCGCAAAAAAAACCCGTCCGCAAATGAAACGATTGATCTGCATCCGAAAACGCCAGCGCCATTCCTTGCTATGAATATTACCATCTGAAAATATACACATTTTCTTTCCTAAAACAAGCCATGAAAAAACCTTATCTTAACAAATTTCTAATGCAACGTAAAATAACAACTAATTCTATTCAGTCCGCATCCACTTGCTCAGCCTGCTATGCTTTTGGTGGTGAAGGGATTGGCCCTTCCGCCTTCATCAGATACATCATTACAGGGTGGTGCCAAGGGACTGGCCCTCTCACCCTGTCAAACTGCAATGAAAAAACGAAGAGTTAGTCCACACCCAGAAAGAACTCCAACACTTACCTGCCGCTCTCTGCCCGTTGCCCAGGCCTATGGGATATAAACAGTGCCCAGCGTGCCAGACTCTGCTTCCCTGGTGGTTGCCTTGCATCTTGCCGCTTGGTCTCTCAGAAAACAGCCCTACCCCTCGGGGACTGATCGTCAGCTCAGTTGAGGACCTTTTCTTTCCATGGACTTGGGATCTAGAATTACAAAAAAGAAAACCAATCATTTTTTTGACAGTTTATTTCTGCATCTTCTCTTCTCTACACAGCTGCTTTCTATCAATGTCATCGATAAAAATGTATCGATAGACACTCTTGTTTCACCCACAACGCTATGTTAAATACGAATGTTAATGTTAACCTCCCGCCAATAGTTAAATTTGAAAAATTCGTATTGTCATTTTTTTATCTTATTATGTATAATTTTCTGTACCATGTAATTTTCAATTTATTGTGTTTCTTAGGCTTAAGATCTAATGTGAAAAAATTTAATTGTAATTGTATATGCCCTTAGCGGGCGAGAAACAATAAAAGATGAGTGGTTCTCTCGGGAGCCATTCACTTGGCCTAGCACCAAGCACCTAGCAAACAATTAAAATCTAAACTTCGGTGGTGGGAGGGAAATTTGAAATAAACAGACTATACGAGTCTGCATGTCAACTTTGGTGACTCTAGCTCCTCTAGTCTCCGAGATCTAGGACGAACGAAAGGACATGGCTATATCGACTCGACTGTTGATGCTGATCAAGAATATCTATATTTTATAGGTTCGGAAACGCTTCCTTCTGCCTGTTACATTCATTGGGGTGATTTTAATATACCCGTTTACCCTAGGAGTACAGGGTAAAAAAACTAAAAAAGACCATGACAAAAGTCGACATACGAATTATGTTTATTTAATTTTGGCGCTTCAAAAGGCCCGTTAATAATAACTTTATTACTTTGTAATAATCCTTTTTGCTTCTTTTAGTCGTGAAGACAACTTTCAGGGGGATTCGACACAACAAAATTTATTTTGTGCCCCGGTGTAAGTGATAAAACTGATTTTTGTAGGGTTGACAATACGAAAGAGTAATTTGATTAATTCTTTAATGTGCTGGCCAGTACTTTTCCACGACAATTTCTCTCCACCCATGCACTTTCTCTGTTGCCATGAGTAATTAAGTCCAGCGACATTCCCCTCAGTGCAGTCAGCCTTCCTCCTTCGCTCTCGCATATGCCTCATCTGAGTCAGAAAGGTTCAGCAATACATTTCATTTGAGCTGACATTTCCTTGCATATGCTTCTACTCGCCCACCACTCTGCTTTCTTTATCTCTGTTGCACGCATAACGCCTTCTAATGCTTCAAGCAGCACGGCCACCCTCTCCTTTCTTGTGCGCCTTCATTTTGCCGCTTATCATCACCCGCCTTTCACTCTTTCACCCTTGCTTTTATCTCTATACATTTCGTGTCTTATAATTGCTTATAAACTAAGTGTATCTACTATGTATCAAACAACTTAGTAACTTACTAATCCCACCGGCTTTATTTACTTAAAAAAAACTTTCTACACATTTAATTTGATTCAAATTTGTAGCCGAAAACAAGAAACAATTACTTGTTGATTTCGCCCATACGAACATTGCCCTTCCCCTTTGCTTCGGCTTGTGCTTACCTTGCCTAAGACCATTCCTCCCGCGTGTAATGCATTCCACAAATTCCACATTTCATTCCCCTACTTTTCTGTCTTGCTTTTGATCACACGAATAGCGTCGGAATGTTCCCTTGCATGTGTGAAAGCTTTGCTCTCACCAATTCTCCTGCTCTCATGCCATCGCGGTCCACCGCGATGGCCGCCATGGCTTATTCAGCGTTTACTCGCTCTCGAGAGCTTTTACGCTCGCATTGCACTTAGACGTGGAGAACTATCAATAGTAGGCACCATCGATAGTGGACGATAGGAAAATTTAAACCATCGATAGTGGTCAATAGTGCCATCGACATCAAAAGTGCCATCGATAGTATAACACGACAAAACAAATTTATTTTCAACATATACATACATACATATAAGAAAATTGTGCTTTAATTTAGCCAATAGTCTTACGATTGAGAAAGAGCAAAATGTTCACATTTTTTTCCTTGAGTCGGGTTCGCTTCTCCGAAACAATTCGGCCCGCCTTGCTGAAGGCCCATTCAGACTCTATGGACGTAGCGGCAACGCGGATGTACTTTCCAAAAAGGCTTTCAATGCAGGGAAAATCAGTTTGATTAACCTGGAAAAAAATTAGTACATTTAATTATATAGAACTTATAATATGTTTTTAGGCACACCTTTATCCAAAGCAAAGGGTCCGTATCTTGGGTGGCAATTGCACTCTTCAGATATTGCCTTTTCGTTAGAATAGCATCCAATCGTTAAATTGCAGCTTTGTTTGTCGGACGCTCACCTAAAAAATAAGTCAACGAGTTCTCGAAACTTGTATCCAAAGAGACAGACAAATTAGTTAATGATTCTTTGACGGGAAAATTGCCAACTCATTTTCTAAAAATGTTGATGCGTGTTCAGCGTTCGAACTGTATTGAAAACAATTTTTTTTGATAGGCGCTTTTTAATTGATTCCATTAATAGTTTTTGCATAGCTTTTCCTTGCAAGGTTTGAATCAGAGGTAAAGCACTGTCAACACTGTCAATTTTCCGGGAAAGTCCATATGCCATGGGTATAATAAGCGAAATGGTAACATACTTTCCTCCTGAAATTTTTTCGCTTGCTTGCTGAAAAAAAAGCTAATAATATTTCTGTAAGAACAAGCATTTCTTCAGCAGTAATAGGCTGCGGTGCATTTCTTGTTGACAGTAATACTTTGGAAATAGCATATTTTGCTTTTGTAATTCACTCAATCATAAAGTAGAAACTGTTCCATCTGGTGGGTGTTTCCTGTAGCAAGGTATACCCTGAATCTTCTTGAGCTGCTTTAAATTAGCTATCGTGCTTTGCTTGAAAAATGATTTATTTTCATTTCTGTGTTTTAATACACAGTCTTATTTCTTCTTAGTCTAATTTCTACAGGAATTTCCTTATGAGGAGTCATTTTGGAGTGTTCACTGGTCGCAGATTTCCAACAAATGCAGCTTTTACAAAACTGAACGCATAAGAAGAGTAATAAAACTAAATTAGGGGATTCCAGTGTTAGCAGTGTTACCCAATAAATTAATGGGCGATCTTTGCCCGTATGTAGACATTTGTTAGTTTTGACTTCTAAGCCATTATTGTTATTATTTTAGTTATTACTAGTTTTTTTTATTTTATTCAATGTAGGACATAGTTAGTCGTAGGGTATGTATAAGATTTAAAGTATTATTTACTTTTTGTTTTGTTAGGATTAGAAACCATGAATAGATTTCCTACTATCTTTTTCTGGGTGACTACGATGATGGTTTTAATGTACACAATTACTTTAAACTCTTTCTCTTTGACATAAATCTTTTCTGTAACATGCCCATATATGTACATATTTATACGTAAGTAATATGCAAATAATTTTAAAACCAATGTTCTCATTAAATTTTATCATATCTTACCCATTTTAAATTGGTTCCGAATCAGCTTTTCAATAACTAAATAGTTTTATTAAATTGGTTCTCGCGGTCTTATTTTCATTGCTTGAGCTAATGCAAATGGTCAATATGTGTCATGTACATGTACATGTACATGTACATGCCACGCATTTATGAATCTCTCAACTCGAAGTTAAAGCAAGTATCAGGCGTACCTCTTGCTCAGCCCTTGAAAAATTTTGCTAGCCCTTTTTTATACCCTGTACCCATAGAGTAAAAGGGTATATTAAAGTCGCCACAATGTATGTAACAGGCAGAAGGAAGCGTTTCCGACCCTATAGAGTATAGATGTTCTTGATCAGCATCAACAGTCGAGTCGATATAGCCATGTCAACACCTAGACCCTATGTCACCAAAGTTGGCATGCAGGCTCGTGTACGCAAATTTGTTTCAAATAAACTTTTTTTTTAGCGTTATGGAATTTGGTAAACATATATTTGCTAATAATATGTATCGGCTCACCAAATTTCATGAAAGTGGGACGATAAATAGCCAAACTTTTATATTTATAGGGAATTCTAAGGGGTGGCGGCAGCCGGGTGAGTGAGTAAGATGGCATGCGATTGAAGAAACATATAAAAGTGGACATCTAACAAAACATAACGAAGAGTAATAAAGGTCGGATATTACACTGGTACTGGATATATCAAAGTCGGTACGGCGACTTTCTTACTTTATTTTTGATTTATACTGAAGCGATATAATGTTTATATATTTCTTATGTTAACCCTTTACCGCATACAAAGCCATACATATATGGCTACTCACTTTCAATAATTGTTTTTTTGGTGTAAAACGGTACTTACTTTACTGTTTACTGCTTGTTATCAGTTATTCTTTTTGCACTATTTTCTGTTGGAATTTGATGTTCATAGGTTTTTTTGTGTTGCCTTATCGCAAGTTTCAATCAGTTTTGTGCAAGCGTCTCAAGCAGATGAACGAAAGTGAACTTTGCTGAATTTAAAATTTAATTAGCTCTGCTGAGAAGTATTTTTTATTTTTAAAGAATAAAAACAAAAAATTAGAATGTAGGTAAGCAACACAAGTACTAAATTATGCAAAAAACTACGGAAGCCATATATGGCTCTATATGCAGTTACGCGTGCATGATATATTCTATGTACATATGCAATTTTTTCAGAAATTAATGCACAAACATTTTACGGTAATTTGCAATACGTTGACGAAATCGGTAATCCGTTTCTAAGTAAAGACAACAACGTACCCGATTCCGAAGACGAAGTTGTTTAAAATACAAAATTCCTAAATTCCCGATACGGAAAACTGCTCACTAGCCACCGTATACGGATGAGAACTATCCATTTGAAGGAAATATCAATCTTCCAACTTGTATCAATGAACTAGAGACACCGACAGACTTTTTCTATTTTATTTTATCGACGATCCACATGGAAAAAGCAAAGGCAACTCTGCCAAAACAATTGTTCTTTCCGATCATACACTTTTTGTTAGGAATGCAATGTATTTCTATGCTATAATGTCAAAGGAAACTGTTTTTTACCAACTTTAACCAAATTGCATAAAAAGCCATATGTATATTGGAAACTCTAAAAAGCGCTAAATGCGTAGAATGCCATATATGGCTTAATTAAATTAAGCCCAAAAAAAGTCTAAATATATGTGTTCTTTTCCTAAGTAAACGCATATTTACATAAAAAATTGTTTTTCTTTATTCTTGCAGATTGCCATGGTTTTATTGGGCTTAAGCAATGATTTTATGATAGTTGAAGTTTTTTCCAAAGTCAAAATAGGTTCAGTTACATTGCTGCGAACTTTGTGAGCAAACGGGGCGGTTTTTTTTTTTGCATGAAGATGTTGAGTCGATTTTGAATACTGCCCAAATAGTAAAATTATTCAAATGGCTTGTAACCAAGGGGATATTAGGGTTTGGTGTGAATCTGGTTTCATTTACGCACACATTCGGCTCCATTCTGCTTAGCGCATCTGCTATAACGTTTTGCAAGCCTTTCTTGTAAAGTATTTTATAGTCGTATTTAGCGAGCGTTAATTTCCAGCGAAGAAGCTTTGGATTCTGACCTTTGAAGTTCTCTAGCCATAGTAACGGTTTATGGTCTGTAACAATCTTAAATTTATTACCCTATAGGTATCGTCGAAAGTATTGCCCAAAAAATACTTAATTTGCTTAGTAGATTTAGGGCATGGAAAATTTTTGATTGCTTTAATTTTATCTAGGTTCGGTATTATCCCTTCTTGAGTGACTATATGCCCCAAGAAGTCTATTTCTTTTCTTAAAAAGTTTGATTTAGACAATTGAATCTTTAAGTTTGCTTTACTCAGTTTTTGAAAGACAGTTTTTAGGTCTGTCAAGTGTTGTTGAAGTGATGAGGAAAAAACTATAATGTCGTCTATGTAAATAGGTTAGGTCCATTACCCTTTGGAAAGTGGCAAGGGCAGTTTTTAACCCGAAAGGCATTCTCGTGAACTCATAACGCCCGTTTTTGACCGAGAAGGCCGTTTTAGCCGTTTTATCTATGAAATCCATTTCAATTTGGTGAAACCCGCTTGCTAGATCCAAGGTGGAAAAGTATTTGCTCTGCCTATATTTTTAAGGATATTGTTGATGTTTGATATAGGGTATTTATCAGATTTTTTTGTCGTTTAGTTTTCTGAAATCGATCACTTATCTCCACTTTTTCAGATTTCTTTGAGACTACCCATACGGGTGCCCCCCAAGGGGAAATGGCTATTTCTTATAATATTTTGTTCTAACATTTTTGAAATCTGTTTTCGAACCTCTTCTTTGTGTATATAAGGATATCCATACGTCTTAACGTGAATCGGTAAATTGTCAGTTGTAGGGGTACGGTGTTTGACCTCGTTGGTGAAGGCTAATGGTGAATCATCGTCTTAGAAGAGATCACGGAATTCTTTGCATGTCTTGAGTAGTCCCTCCTTCTCTTCCTTGCCTAAATGACTGGTTTGTATCAATACAGAGAATTTTTTCTCCCTCGTATGAAGGAGTCGGGTGTAGTACGATACTACGAATTTGGTCGTATGCTTCTTCGGTAAAAGGAATTACCTGTACTGGTTGATCCTAGTAATAACTTTGTTTTACATCGGCATTGTTGAAGACCTCGAGAAAACTAGTACCATTTTTGGCCGTATAGATCTCCCCGGAGATGGAAAGGCTTGTATCCATGGATATTCAGTTGCAGAAGAAATCCCCCTCAGTGAGGTCCACTGGGAGGTTATTACGAGTCTTAGTGTGTGGATGTAATAAGAAAATATCTGATGCTAGATTAATCGTGGTAAGAATGCTAAGAGACGCGTTTTCGGTTTCAAGTCTAAGGCTCCCGATATTTATATTGATTTTGTAGGTTGTGAGAAAATCCATTCCTAAGAGATCATAAAAATACGGATGAAATTTGAAAAGTAGGAGGTTGATTTGACCCTGTTCTTTGAGTTCTATTGGCATGGGCAAAATAATTTTATTTTTTATCAAGTAACTTTGTGAAACGGTTGTAATAGTTATATTTTCGATTAGGCTCAGTATCATGTCCTCCTGCACTTTGGGTCTATGAATGAAAAGGTTTTTTTAAGTTAAAGAGATTTAGGAGTACATAAGGAAGTGTGGGCCCGTATTTTTTACTTACTTACCCGACTGGTTTGTCGAGGCTACCTGTTAAAAAATTTCCTTATCGTTGATGTTATGTAGATTAGAGGGGGGTATTTGCCCAAATCTATTCTGATTTTGATTGTTATGGCGGTTTTGTTTTTTAATATTTCGATTTTGGTTAAAATATTGCTTAAATGGGTTCGAATGCGATTGGTTGAGAGAGTTGTTTATTCTATTAGGGGCAGAAGCGTTATTATTTTGTTTGTAGTTTTTGTTATAGGGTCTGGTTCTATTTGAATTGTGATTTGGAACCTGTGATCTGTTTTGGCTCTGGTAGTAGACGCTTTTTTCAGCTTGACACCATTCATAGGTTTCCTCAATGGTAGCCGGTCTTCTAGTTTTGATTATTGTTTTAAGGGGGTCACGGAAGTCACGGGAATAAAAAGTCTTCTTTGCTGCTGTGCTTTGGCTTTCAAATTGGTAGCTGTGAGCTAAGGAAAGGTCCAACAATTGGCTTCTTAGTTTAGTTATTTCGTAAAAGAGTTACCCCAAGGGAAAATTGCTTGGCAGAGTCTGGATTTCGCGAATTAATATCTGCTCGGTCTTTTTGCATGCGTACATGCGATTTAAGTTTTCTTTTATACTGTCCCATTCTAGCCTGGTATTGAGATTACTCAATGCCTGGTCTGCTCTACCTATTATTTTGTTACGAATTGTGCGTAACAATAATTGACTATACGGTGTCTGGTCCGTTCCCCTAATGAGCATTAGGATTTCTTCTACGCTCACAATAAACCTATCTAGGTTATCTGAAGACCCATCGAAAGTAGGCAGTTGTTTAACAAAAGCCTGGATGTCAGCTGGGTTTGAGGTCATGCTAATTAAAGTGTTGAGTGAAGTACTTGCAGTTTCCAAAGCAGGAGCTGCAGGAATTATAAGGCTAACGTTCCTAGGAGTGTTAGAGACATGTCCGGAGTCTGCCATTCTTATGCCGGGTTCTTCTTCCCTAGTCTCTGGTAAACTCGAGCTACTTCTAAGACCTAACCTAGACTTGGTCTTGCTCACTAAATTGCTTTTGAACATATGCACAAGAAACGGATTTTAATATTAAATTTCCCAAATTTTTTTTTTGTTTTTGTGTTCTTATAATGGAACAAATAGAAATAATCTGTGTGTGGATTTGTGTGAGTGTGTGCAACTTAATAATATGGGGTGAATAATGTGTAGATTTTTGTTTTTTATATGTATAAGTTAACATATCCGGCCTGACATAAGTCATCGGCCTAAATTCCGCATGGGCAGCAAACCTGCAACTATATTTTTGCTTGTCATGCAATCGCTTCTCCGCTGACAACGCTCCACGCGCGGACGTCGTAACGTCTGAACTTGATCCATGCAGCATAATTGCTGACACAGCGATTATAGGTCAGGGCTAGTTTAGCATAAGAACATTTTGTACTTTTAGTTTTCAGTCTTTTACGAGCAATAAACAGAATCGGTCGATCCAAAATAATTATATTATACTCAGTGACATCGCACAAGTAAAGAATAATATTAACTGGCGCCCAACTAGTTGTGAAGAAAAGTATTCAAACACCCTGAGCAAGAAATCAACATCGTCATTACGGCATTTGAGTTTGCAAGGAAAAAAAAAAAAATCAACAAGTTATAAAAATTACTAATAAAGAAAAACACCCTGAGCAAGAAATCAACATCGTCATTACGGCATTTGAGTTTGCAAGGAAAAAACAAAAAAATCAACAAGTTATAAAAATAACTAATAAAGAAAAACACAGAAAAATCATCAACAAAAAAAATCAAGAAGTTATAAAGAACAAGTAGCTAGAAGAGACTAACAGAAGAAACTAACAATAATTCCAAAGAGACGTCCCCCCCTTTGAAATCGAAACCGTTAGACCGACGTAGAGGGCGAGGCGAAGAGAAGACTACACACAGCAGCGAATTATTTTATATAAAATATTTTACACATATTTAAAAGAAGACATGTAAGTAGAGTGCTTGTTTAAAAATAAAAATAAAAATACAAATTTAAAGAAGTGAAAATTATTGAGAGTGCCTTATATCTTTGTAACACGAAATAAAAAAAAGATTAAAAATATCTTACGAGCGAAAGTGACAGTAAAGAATACGATAGTGAGTTAGAAGATTTAATAGAAGGTTTGAAAGAAAAATTAGTACCAACAAAAGTAACAAACAAAATGCCTTTAAATGAGGAAATTTTTAAAGCAATATTAGGGTTTGCAGTCAATAGTGCTGTTGCCAGTGCACTGCAAGGTCAGGCGCAGGTATTCGAAAAACAAATTCAGGATATTAGAAATGAATTCAAGAACCTAACAACGTCCGTACCAGAAGTAGAAGTCTTCAAAGAGGCCGAGATAGTCCCGGGCATCGAGTGTAATGAGGCTTTGGATATTGTGAAATCGGTACTCGATTTCGAGGGAAAAATGGAAATATATGTCTCGTGGCGGAAAGCTGCGCATACAGGGTATAAGATTTTTAGAGTCATGATGGAAGTTCAAAACATTATCAGGCACTAGGCATTCTGAGAAATAAAATTAAGGGCTCGGCTGATATGGTACTGTCTTCCTATGACACACCATTGAATTTTAAAGCTATTGTAAACAGACTTGACTTTGCTTACTTTGCTCAAAAGACCGATTTATATAATAGAACAAGAGTTGTCTGTACTAAGACAAAGAAATTTATCAACCATTCAATACTATGACGAAATCAAAAAAATTGACACTCCTAATAAACAAAACAATCATGACATGTGATACCACCATAGCTGCTTTAACCCAGTTCAAAAAAAATGCCTTATGCATCTTTTTGGCACCAATGGCACATTCTTTCTATTGCCAAATTGAACAAGCTTTGACGGAATAATAGGGCTTGACCTATTAAACGAAGTTTGTGCCACTTTAGACTTTAAAAGCACTTTAAATTCCAAAAATGTTTAAATGTCAATTTTACAGAGGTCGAAGACATAGAAGTACTCCCAGGAATCAGAGAAAAGTTTACAAAAATGTTAAAAGAAAGAATAAGCGTTTTCTCTGACTCAAACGAAGCTTCACTTTACAACACAAATATCATAGCTACAATCCGACCAGAAGACGAAAACCCGATCTACTATAGGCACTATCCATACCCGTTAGGGGTTTCAGACTTTGTCAATACCGAGACTAGTGACATGTTGAGGGATAATATTATCAGACCACCAGTATCCCTTTATAATAATCCCTTGTGGGTAGTTGACAAAAAAGGAGTAGACGAACAAGGAAATAGGAAAAAACGCCTTGTTATCGACTTCAGGAAATTAAATTCTAAAACAATCGATGATTAATACCCTATACCCAATGTCACTGTAATTCTTTCAAACCTCGGACAAGCCAAATACTTCACAACTCTTGATTTGAAGTCAGAATTTCATCAAATCCTTCTCGCGGAAAAAGATATGAAAAAACCGCATTTTCTGTAGGAAATGGGAAGTACGAATTCTGTAGACTTCCCTTCGGTTTAAAAAAACGCTCCTGGAATCTTTCAGCGGGCAATTGATGACGTACTTAGAGAACAGATTGGAAGTCATGCTACGTCTACGTGGATGACGTGATCATATTCTCTGAAAATATGCCAAATCATGTTCACCACATCGCCTGGGTACTAGATAAATTGTATAACGCTAACATGAGGGTATCACGGGAAAAATCTCACTTTTTTAAAGAAAAGGTCGATTATCTTGGATTTGTGGTCTCCCGTGGCGGTATAACAACTAATCCCAGCAAAGTTGAAGCACTTAGCAACTCCTTCAGAGACAAAACATAGATAGGAGAGATAGGACCTTTCTGGTAGGCGATAAGATACTGATAAAATTAAACAAGAGACTTGGCAACAAGTTGATACCCTTGTTTGAGGAAGTCACGGTTGAAGCCGACTTGGGGACAACGGTTCTTGTCAAGGGGAGGGAGGTACATAAGGATAACATTAGATAAACAAATCATCCTTCTAGTACTCATTTTTTTTATTTTTTAATAGGGTTTGAATACTATACCTTCTACTATTAGGACCGACGTACATCATATAAGAAATCTATTGGAAACAGTTAACATTCATCAAAGACTAACTAGGAGCATTAATATACTAGGAACAACTCTAAAAATAATAGCAGGAACACCAGACTTTAAAGATTTCGAAGAACTTAAATTCCAGTAAAAAGAATTAGCTAATTCAATATACAGGCAGGCTTCAATAAATTCAAAAGCCCAGGAGAAAATAAATAAATTAACAGAGTCAGTTAATACCATAATTAAATTTGCAAACGAGAAACAGATTGAGACAGGCGAACTTTACCGAACTTTGCTCAATAGAAATAGAATTATGAGTTCGGAACTTGAGACTCTAATGTTGTCAATTACACTTATAAAGATACAAATAGTGAACCCGGAAATTTTTGATTCAGAGGATTTAAAGAAAATTGTAAATGAGCACTCTGCAGGGCTAACTATAATTGATTTAATTGAAATATCTTATGTTAACGTAATATTAGATAATAATTTTGTACATTTCATTATTAAATACCCCAGTCCTAGTTTAGTTTGTAAAAAAAATAACCATGTTTTCAGTTCAACACAACGGATCAATATTACACTTCGAAGAAAATAATAACGTCGCAGATTGCGGTAATAAAATAATACCGATCATAAATTACACCGCTACGCTTACCTCCACATTCTGCAAGCAACTAAATTCGACAACCTGTGCCAAGCAGCTGCACTCAGGAGGCATATCAAACTGTAACACCCGTCCCAGAACCTATAACCGCTGGAGATAATCGATGACGGGATTATTATCTTAAATGAGTACACGGTAGAGATGCAAAACCATCGATGGTGGGCGCCATCGATTGTGGACGATAGTAATTTTTAAACCATCGATGGTGGTCGATAGTACCACCGGGGATGCATAAATATTTAAACATCAGTAATTTTAATAAAGGAAAATCTGTCTGGTTGACCTGCAATTAAATTTATTACTTAAACTTAGTTTTACGTATCGAAGATTAATTTACAAATTTTACCTTGATCCATAATAGAGGGTCCATTTCTTGTGGAACAACGTCTCTCTCCAGATACTGTCTTTTAATAATAATTGCATCAGAGAGGACATGCTTCTGTTTAGTAGCGCATCGTTTGTCCAAAAAATCAAAGAGTGGGTCCTTACTGGTCGTGCTTGCTTCCACACTCAAGTTGACAGGGTCTTCAATATGAGTTGAATTGCCCAAATTGACTAAATCATTCTCTAGGAAGTTTGCTGCATGTTCAGCATTTGCGTTTGATTGAAAGCCATCTTTTTTAAAGCGTGGATCCAAAATTGTAGCCATCCTCGTTACCGCACGTAGCTCATATATAGATAGTCGTTTTTTTATCGACTCCAACATAGCATCTTTCATAGATTGGCCTACCGCAGTTGCCAACTCAGTTGAAAGATTTTGAATTTGGCGATAGAGTCCATATGCCAATGGTATTATTAATGACACTGCCTCCAGAAACTTTTTCGGACACCTTCTTAAATAATACTAATATTTTCTCAATATCATTCAAAACGTTGATTTCCTCTGCAGTAAAAGGTAGTGGTGCATTTGTTGTCGATAATAGCACACTAGCAATGGCTTCATGCGTTAATAAAATTCTTTTTATCATGTCGTGGAAGCTGTTCCACTTTGTTGGGATTTCTTGCAATAAGGTATATGCAAAATTTTCTTGAATTAGTTTCAATTTTTCGTTCGCAATAGAACTTTTCTTGAAAAATTTTACAATAGTTTCGCATTTTGCAAACAAAGCTTTTGCGACATCGTTGTGATGGAGATTCAAGCCATCTTGGACTACCAGATTAATTGTATGGGCTAAGCAGGGCAGATTTTGGATTTTCAAAATTTCGCATGCTTTCAGCATCGAGCTGGCATTGTCGGTCACAATGCAGACAGTTTTTTCAAAGATATGCCAAGATGTTAAGATATCTTTTAAAGTATCTGCTATGTTTTGCGCCGAGTGATTTGTAACATCTATCAGTTTTTTGGTTGCCAGCAATGCGGTTTTGATGCTGTATTCATGCATGAAATGGCTCGTTACTGTTAAAAAGCTCACGTTAGCACTAGATGTCCACAAATCGCATGTTATGGCAATGTCCGAAATCTGCTCCAAAATTGTGGACAATTTCTCCGTAGTTTCTTTAAACAAATTGGCCATCAGAACGTTTTGCAAATGAGTCCGGCTGGGAAGCTTGTATCGTGGATCTAAAACCTGTGTATATTTTATAAATCCTTCGTTCTCCACTATACTAAAGGGCTGCACATCCTTAGCAAACATCTCCGTTAAGATTTTATCAATGTCCTTTTTGCGCTTGGAGTTTGCATCATACAACACAGCCCGTTTAAAATATGACTCCACTGACCGCATACTCGACCGGCAACTGCTGCTGGAAGACGCAATGTTCTCATCTTGTACAGCATTTTCAGCAACTAGCACATTGGTATCAGGAGCATTTCTGTCTAAATTCGGGTGAAACCGTTTAAGGTAATCATGCAGGTTCGATGTGTTGCCACTGGTTTTGTACTCCTTGCCGCAATTAAGGCATTTGGCAAATTTTTTATCATTAGACCTTTTAAAATATTTCCTGACATCTGAAATTTTAGTTTTCTTTTTTTGTGCAGGCTTTGCCGACACAGAATTTTTGTCGCTGTCACTGCTGTTGCAATCGCAACTTGTTGCAGAACTGCTACGTTTACCTTAAATTAGACAAAAATGTTGTAAACATTCTTACTAATTATTTCAAAAATGTATTACCTCTTTTAAGGAAGCGATCCATGTATATTTTTTATGATTTTTATGATATTTATATATTTCAAAGAAACACTTTATTTAATCACAAATATTTGTTGACAAGCGACGCCACAAATTAATAAAAGCGCGAATATTTGCTTGGTGATGTGTAAATGGCACTATCGACGATGCTATCGATTACTATCGAAACATTGAACCATCGATAGTTCAGTAGCTCGATAGTGCTCTACCATCGATGGTGACGATAGTGCTATCGATAGTTTTGCACCTCTAGTACACGGCCGTAATCCAAACAGAGAACGGCACCAAAACAACAATCCACGGAAATTACTTGGTGACGTTCGATGAGGAAATACAAATAAATGGGTCTCTCTACAGAAACCACACTAAATATTACTGGTCATAAGAAAATTCTGCAATACCTTCAAAGATTGAACTTTAAAAACCTTCATCATATTGGCAGCATCGAGAGGAACATGAAATTATGGCCTATAATAATGACCACCTTATTTGTCACCATCCTAGCTATATTCGTCTGTTATAAAACCTTCCAAAAATGGAGAAACAACAGAAAGCAAGCATCGCTACGTATTGTCACTGACAATAACAAGGAGTTAACATATCCGGCCTGACATATGTAAGTCATCGGCCTAAATTCCGCATGGGCAGCAAACCTGCAACTATATTTTTGCTTGTCATGCAATCGCTTCTCCGCTGACAACGCTCCACGCGCGGACGTCGTAACGTCTAAACTTGATCCATGCAGCATAATTGCTGACACAGCGATTATAGGTCAGGGCTAGTTAAGCATAAGAACATTTTGTACTTTTAGTTTTCAGTCTTTTACGAGCAATAAACAGAATCGGTCAATCCAAAATAATTATCTTATACTTAGTGACATCGCACAAGTAAAGAATAATATTAACTTATATATGTGGTATAATTAATTTTTTTCTTATCTTGTTTTGATTATCTTGTCTGTTTGTGACCTTTATTTTTGGTAGGCAATTTACGACTGCTGCCGTCTGTAAGACATATATACCATTATTAGTTTTAAGTTATTTAGTCAGATATATAATTTTTATGTGGACCCAATGTGTAGTAGTTTTTTTTTTTTCTTGGAACTGTGCGATTAAACAACTTGTTGCTTTTATGTTAGGGATATATGTATATATTTTTCTTTTTGAGGGAAATTAAAACATTTATTTTTTTGAATAAAATTTATTTTAAATTTTACTTTTTTCATTTGCTTTTTTTTTTTTTAACACTAGCAGGAATCAGCTCATGATGTCATACACTTTGATTATTTTTTAATTTAAGACGCATGAAGTTGATAAGCACTTGATTTTCTCATGGAATAAGTTAATATTTTGTATTTGTATATATTTTTTTCCTTTAAACTTTTACCTTTTCTATTTTTCCTTTTTTACACTATCAGTTATCAGCACTTGATGTCTAAGTCGTGATATAATTGGATTAATATTTAATTTAATACACATGGCATTGATCAGCACTTGATTTTCTCATGGTATAAATTATTATTTTGTATTTGTATATATTTTTTCTTTGTTTAAATTTTTGCTTTTCTTTTTTCTGGTTTTTTACAAATTTAATACACATGACATTGATCAGCACTTGATTTTCTCCTTGTATAAATTGGTTTTATTTTATTATGATTAGACTCGTTTTTTATTTTAATTACTTTTTTTTTATATGGTTACTTTTATTCTTTTTTTTTTTTTTGCACAACTTACGGTGATCAGCACTTGATTTGCGCATAGTTTTCCAAAAATAAATTCTTTGAGACATTATTATTTTATCGCACACTTTAAATATTTTCTTTTATATTATATTTATGTATTAATTAGATTAATTGCCCAACCCAATATTCACTTTTTCATCTTGCCATTAGTTTCCCACCTGTACATTAACATGGTTGTTCATAAAAGAAGCGTTGTCCCCCAGTTATCTCCCAATATGTTTGCCGTGTTGGGTTGTGATTGGGTTTTTTTGTCCTTCAATTTAATTAAATACAACTTTTCTCTTTTGATTCGAAATTTGAAGTGAAGTTTTATTTCGATTCAAAAACGTATCAAACCTTCGCAGAAATCTATGTATAATGTACATTTATAGGCATGTTTATATATTCAAGTTGCTGCGTCGGCATTTTGCCGTCGCGGCGTGTGTATGATGTTGTGTTGACAAATTTCGTTGACCACATCCGTTGGTCTCTCTGAAGTAGCCAAATAGTTGCAATTACTGCTGATGGGGTTTTGACCGAGGGGGTTTAGGTGGGGGTGTCGCAGAACTGCTAACGGTAACTCGGGCACGAAGTGGCTCTTCTGGCTCCCGTGGCTTACACAAATTTGTGCCCCCGAGTTTTATGACCCATCATAAACGACAAAATCCCAACAAACACAGGCTTAAACAAGCCACAACACCCATGAGAAGGAACATGTAAGGACGAAGTATGACAAATGGTCGGTTTTGCGAGTTCGAGCACACAAGCGAAAGACAATAGGAAGCATGGAGCCCGAAGTGCCCTTTGCTTGTGACCTTTTTTTCTGCCCAAGTTCTGCCCGAAAAATTGTTGTAATAGGTTTTTTTTGTTGTTTGGCTCCGAAGTCAGATTTTGGTGCCCACCCTTGCTCTACACATTGTATGTCTTCATTTTTGTATATCTCTTTTCACCCAACTTTCTTTCGACGCTTAAGTGCCGACATAAATATATATGTATGCCATACACACATACAGTATGTCCACAAATTGTTTGCAAAATGAAGTAAACTACCGCACCGACTTGGATATACCCTGCACCAGTTTGAAATGCGGCCATAATCACTCTTCATTATGTTTCGATGTCTAATTCTATTTCTTTCTTTTGCATGCGAAAAACGAAGTCATACCAATCGCAAGCCATATCACTCACTCATACGCGTGACGTCCCCCCCCCCCCCCCCCCCCCCCACCCACACCACTGGCATTGACTATAAAAAGTTTAAGCGTGTAACTTAGCTATTTATGGTTCCATTTTCATGAAATTTGGTGAGCCGATATATGTATGTATATTATTAGCAAATATATGTTTACCAAATTCCATCAAGATATTTTAAATATTGCGGGAGAAAATCATGTTACATACATTGTGGCGAGTTTAATATACCCTTTTACCCTAGGAATACAGGGTATAAAGTATAAAAACTAAAAAAAGACCATGACAAAAGTCGACATGTGAATTATGTTTATTTAACTTTGGCGCTTCAAAAGACCCGTTAATAATAATTTTAGTATTTTGTAACGATCCCTTTTGCTCCTTCTTGTCGTGAAGACAACCTTCATGGGGATTTGACACAACAAAATTTATTTTGTGCCCCGGTGTAAGTGATAAAACTGATTTTTGTAGGGTTGACAATACGAAAGATTGATTTTATTATTTCTTTAATGTGCTGGCCAGTACTTTTCCACGACAATTTCTCTCCACCCATGCACTTTCTCTGTTGCCATGAGTAATTAAGTCCAGCGACATTCCCTCATTGCAGTCAGCCTTCCTCCTTGTCCCTCGCATATGCCTCATCTGAGTCAGAAAAGTTCAACAATACATTTCATTTGAGCTGACATTTCCTTGCATATGATTCTACGCGCCCACCACTCTGCTTTCTCCATCTCTGTTGCACGCATAACGCTTTCTAATGCTTCAAGCAGCACGGCCACCCTCTCCATTCTTGTGCGCCTTCATTTTGCCGCTTATCATCACCCGCCTTTCACTCTTTCACCCTAGCTTTTATCTCTATACATTTCGTGTCTTATAATTGCTTATAAACTAAGTGTATCTACTATATATCAAACAACTTAGTAACTTACTAATCCCGCCGGCTTTATTTATTTAAAAAAAAACTTTCTACACATTTAATTTGATTCAAATTTGTAACCAAAAACAAGAAACAATTACTTGTTGATTTCGCCCATACGAACATTGCCCTTCCCCTTTGCTTCGGCTTGTGCTTACCTTGCCTAAGACCATTCCTCCCATGTGGAATGCATTCCACAAATTCCGCATTTCATTCCCCTACTTTTTTGTCTTGCGTTTGATCACACGAATAGCGTCGGAATGTTCCCTTGCATGTGTGAAAGCTTTGCTCTCACCAATTCTCCTGCTCTCATGCCATCGCTGTCCACCGCGATGGCCGCCATGGCTTATTCAGCGTTTACTCGAGAGCTTTTACGCTCGCATTGCACTTAGAGGTGGAGAACTATCAATAGTAGGCACCATCGATAGTGGACGATAGGAAAATTTAAACCATCGATAGTGGTCAATAGTGCCATCGATAGTATAACACGACAAAACAAATTTATTTTCAACATATATGTACATACATATGTACACATAAGAAAATTCTGCTTTAATTTAGCCAATAGTCTTACGATTGAGAAAGAGCAAAATGTTCACATTTTTTTCCTTGAGTAGGGTTCGCTTCTCCGAAACAATTCGGCCCGCCTTGCTGAAGGCCCATTCAGACTCTATGGACGTAGCGGCAACGCGGATGTACTTTCCAAAAAGGCTTTCAATGCAGGGAAAATCAGTTTGATTAACCTGGAAAAAAATTAGTACATTTAATTATATAGAACTTATAATATGTTTTTAGGCACACCTTTATCCAAAGCAAAGGGTCCGTATCTTGGGTGGCAATTGCACTCTTCAGATATTGCCTTTTCGTTAGAATAGAATCCAATCGTTAAATTGCAGCTTTGTTTGTCGGACGCTCACCTAAAAAATAAGTCAACGAGTTCTCGAAACTTGTATCCAAAGAGACAGACAAATTAGTTAATGATTCTTTGACGGGAAAATTTGCCAACTCATTTTCTAAAAATGTTGATGCGTGTTCAGCGTTCGAACTGTATTGAAAACAATTTTTTTTGATAGGCGCTTTTTAATTGATTCCATTAATAGTTTTTGCATAGCTTTTCCTTGCAAGGTTTGAATCAGAGGTAAAGCACTGTCAACACTGTCAATTTTCCGGGAAAGTCCATATGCCATGGGTATAATAAGCGAAATGGTAACATACTTTCCTCCTGAAATTTTTTCGCTTGCTTGCTGAAAGAAAGCTAATAATATTTCTGTAAGAACAAGCATTTCTTCAGCAGTAAATGGCTGCGGTGCATTTCTTGTTGACAGTAATACTTTGGAAATAGCATATTTTGCTTTTGTAATTCACTCAATCATAAAGTAGAAACTGTTCCATCTGGTGGGTGTTTCCTGTAGCAAGGTATACCCTGAATCTTCTTGAGCTGCTTTAAATTAGCTATCGTGCTTTGCTTGAAAAATGATTTATTTTCATTTCTGTGTTTTAATACACAGTCTTATTTCTTCTTAGTCTAATTTCTACAGGAATTTCCTTATGAGGAGTCATTTTGGAGTGTTCACTGGTCGCAGATTTCCAACAAATGCAGCTTTTACAAAACTGAACGCATAAGAAGATTAATAAAACTAAATTAGGGGATTCCAGTGTTAGCAGTATTACCCAATAAATAAATGACCGATCTTTGCCCGTATGTTGACTTTTGTCATGGTCTTTTTTGTAGTTTTGACTTCTAAGCCGTTATTGTTATTATTTTTTTGTTATTACTAGTTTCGGATTTTATTCGATGTAGGGCATAGTAGTAGGATATGTATTAGATCTAAAGTATTATTTGCTTTTTGTTTTTGTTAGGATTAGAGACCACGAAAATGTTTTTATTCTTTTATTTCTATTTAGGAATTTGGGTGGACAATGAAGTCCATGTCGAGGAAAAACAGCAAACAGCTGCTAGGCGCCAAAAAATAAAATGAACAAAATCTGAAATTATTGAAATGAAATCTTTGGGTTCATCGCCATCCTGACTTTCGCCGCTGGTGAAAATTCGCGTTATGTGCGTGACATCCTCAATGGCCATGGTCACATCTGAGGATTTTATTTGAACCGAGGTACTTGGCCTATCATCTTCCTCTCATTTTCTTTTCTATCAAATTGTGTGTTTGTTCGAACACCTGATCATTCCAATCGGCATAAAGGTGATATCAGCACCGTTGACCAGCTCCTTAGAGGCATAATAGAGAGACAATTTTAAACGCTGGCCTATCTTGACAAGATCCTCAATATCCATAATGCTGGGATCCCGAGAGTCTGTATGACCCCTTTTTGACTCGACACGCAATTAAAATGAACAGTTGTTATCTAAATATGAATAACAGATTTCCTACTATCTTTTTCTGGGTGACTACGATAATGGTTTTAATATATATACACAATTACTTTAAACTCTTTCTCTTTTACGTTAATTTTTTTTGTGTAACATGCCCATATACATACATATGTACATATTTATAAGTAATCTGCAAATAATTTTAAAACCACTGTTCTCATTGAATTTTATCATGTTTTACCCATTTAAAATTGATTTCGAATCAGCTCTTCAATAACTAGATAGTTGTATTAAATTACATAACTTTCATCTTCTATAATATATATGTTGCAGCTTCTCCGATATCGTTGATATTTTCCATGAATTCATTGTCTCTCTAACTTCTTGTGCCTACCACCAAACTTCGCTTAACCGGGACTTTCCCAAACTACAAAACAACATCGGAGTTATCTTGGCCATAATGTGATGCCGATATTGCATCATCTTGGAATTATGATTCTTAAGAAAATACTCGACGATGCACCCCTACCAGCACGCACCAAAACATCGCCAGCATATTTTCCAACTAATTACACTCCGACATATACATACGTAGGCCCAACAATAATTTAATTGGTTTTCGCGATCTTATTTTCATTGCTTTAGCTAATGCAAATTCTCAATATGTGTCACGTACATGTACATGTCACGCATTTATGATTCTCTCAACTCGGAGTTAAAGCAAGTATCAAGCACACAGAAAACTTAACAGCGAATAAAAACAACAATCCCTAGCTGTTTTGTTTTTTCAATCTCTATCAGACATTTTCTCATGTTTTTACTCCCGACATACCTCTTGCACAGACCTTTAAAAACTTTGAAAGCACTACTCTAAAGGGTATAATAAAGTCGCCACAAGGTATATATGTAACAGGCAGAAGGAAGCGTTTCCGACCCTATAAAGTATATATATTCTTGATCAGCAACAACCACACTTGTGTGGTGTGCGTAGTCTGTACGCAGATCAAGTTTATTTCAAATTTTTTTGCCACGCCCCATCCCGACCCCGAAATTCAAAAAAAAAGGGATTTTTTCCCGCAATATTTTTATACAAATAATCAAGGATTTTCTCATATCGTATGTTGAACTTATTTTCCACCAAAAACATGACGCGCGAAATTATCGTATGTTTAATTATATTTCTGTTGTAAAGAAAATTGGCCTTAAATAAAAAAAAAGTATTACAAATATAGAATAAGAACTTGTGAATAAATGGCTGCAAAAAGCTACTATAATTTGAGAACTCTAACACCACAAAAAAAAAAGATTCTCCTGTAAAATTACATTTTACGACATACGATAATTTCGCGCGAATGCGTCGATATATTTTTCATCAGCAACGACTACAGAGTCGATATCCGTCTGTCTGTCCGTCCGCCCGTCTGTATGAACACCACCGAGACTATAGGAGCTAGAGGGTGTACGCAGACAAAGTTTATTTCAAATTGTTGCCACGATCCCTCCTGCCCCTGCAATTCGGCAAACAAATTATTTCTCACGCAATATTTAAAATATCGTAATGAAATTTTGTAAACGTATATTTGCTAATTGTAATGTATTGAGGTAGACCCAATTAATAACGCGTCTATCTTCACTAGAAATTCACTGCTGATCAACTGAATAGGTTCACATAATTTTGCTTGCATTTTCATGATATTTGCATCACCTATAGATTGAATGCATGTTATTTTAAATTCAGTGCAACACTATATTTGGGTCAATCAGTGTGTGCTAGTAAAGAACCGTTCGCTAAGTACCGTTACTTTGCATATTCTGTTTTATTATTTTTTTTTCGCTAATTAATGTGCATTTTTTTGGCTCAATTAAAAGATTTTTTAGTTTGTGGTATAACTTGGCGATGTGGCGACCCATTTTGATGCAAATTTTTAATTTAATATATTTTCGTTAAATTTGATGAAAAATGAAACGCGGGGATCAATTATACGAGTATGAAAGAGGCCGAATCGAAGCCTGTCACAAAAGTGGTCTTAGCCATCGCAAAATCGGTCAAAAAATTGGAGGGAGCCAAAATGTCGTGAGTCATTTTTTAAGAAACAAGTCAGAATACGGCAAAAACATGAAAGGCTGAATCAAACACGCCACCTATGTGGCAGACAGGAGGCATATTGTGCGAGCTGCGTGCAATTCCCATCTATCAGCACCCAAAATTAAAGAAATTCGCGGTGTTTTAGCCAGTGTGTCTACTATTAAACGTGTGATTTCGTCGGCTGAACATTTAAAACGAATGAAATTAAACAAAAAACCACCGTTAAAAGATGCACATAAAGCTTCACGACTGCACTTTGCGCGCAATGACATGAGCTGGACGAGCTCAGACGAACAAAAGTTCAATTTAGACGGCCCTGATTATAACGATCTTCGAAAGGAAGAGCATTTCCTGAGCCGTCTCCATAGCTGTGAGGGAGGTGTAATGGTGTGGGGGTCGGTGTCAGTTTTTGGCACTTGCGAACTTCAGTTTGTTACCTCCAAAATGAACGCGGAAACCTACAAATCCATTATTCACTAATTTCGATACTATCTCAGAAGATAAGATAAGTATAAAATAAATCAAATTTTCAGCGTTTTATTCTAATATGATTTGAGAATTAAAAAAAAATTATGTAAATCGGAATACTGGTTTAGAATTTATGAACAAATTCCTACCTCTGAGATCATGAACCTATTCAGTTGAGCGGCAGTGTATATCCACATGTCTTGTAATATTTAGATTTATAGACCGCAACATTTGTTTCATTTCAATGCTTTTCAATGGATTTAACACATAGTTAATTTTTTAATTATAAATCATTTAATTTATGTATATACCTATGTATATATAACACGCCCCCACTTAAAGTAAGTCATATATACATGCTATATACATTCTATTATTGATGTTTTATTACCCTTCCGTCTTTGATACTCACCAGCATTCCATGTAAGCATCATGCGTAACAATCTCACCTTGTCTGTATCTTGCTTTGGTCCTTGCGTGGTCCTAATCTGCTACCACTCACCATAGAACACATAGATGGATTGGATTCCCAACGAGATATCGTTAAAAAAGGTTTTTTTGTCTATTTTTCTTTTTTTTATTTATTTTTATTTTGTTTTTTTCTTATTGTTTATTTTTATTTTTAATTTTTATATAAAAAAAACAAAATAGACAAAAATCCTTCTTTAACGATATCTCGTTGGGAATCGAACCAGGGATATTCCGATCGCCAAGCGAACACTATATCGGTACAGCCACCGGGATACATACGAAGCTGATGCCAATATTTCTTGACATTCTTTCGACAGGGGCATATCCTATTCGCAGTGTCGCTGTTTTATCGAAAATTAAAATTTTGGTCGAGCGAGCTATTGAAATGCGATGATGTACAACTTCACGTCACACACACACTACGAAGCCTGAGCATGTACCGACGAGTGTACACACACATAGACAGACTAAATTATTTTCGTAGCTGCTTGGCCCTCTCTCCACTTTACGCTCTCATTGAGAGTACGAGCTTTCGGGTTTTCCCGAAGTTCTCTGGGGTTCCATGACTAGGCTAGCGTTTGCAATCAAAAAATCATGAGTTTTGTCCCATCTATGTGTTCTATGGTTAGTGCTGCTACCTATTGTCGCTTGAGCCCAACTTGGCTTGTTCGCATATCTAAAATCTCTTACCATAACATTGACTTCCCTTTAAAACTGGACATTCACCATAGGTATGAGCACTTTGCTGCTGCTGATATAACACTATCTATCGATGGTGGTTTCAATAAACTATACTTAGTTTTAGAGTCCTTCCTATAGGGTCTTGCAGCAAATTTTCTCGTTGTACAATATATTGTAGTACGATAATCTAACAAAAATCTGTTCAAAATTGTCCTTAGATCGTATGTATTGTCGACTTTCAAATTTGCGCCTATCGATTTATTGACCATTCGTAGATGACTGGCCAGGAGCAGTTGAAATGTGTTTAATACCATTGTTTCTCATAAACATTGCAAAGTCTTCTGACGTAAATTATCTCCCATTATCACTAGCCAGTACATCTACTAATCCATATCTAGCAAATAATTCTCTTAATTTCGCTCTTAGTTAAAAATACTTTCACCCATTTCGAAAGTGAATCAACGACTACTAGTAAGTAATGGTTGTTAATGGAGGAGGCAGGAGTGACCGGCCGTCTTTCCGATTTCGCCATAGCTATCGGGCGGTGCTTTCCGACCCTGATATTTTCGTTAAGTCTAATTTCCATGTTTATGCACCATCAGTGCCTCCATATCAATTCTGTGAATAAATATAGATTAGTTTTTACGAAGCACGCGCGCATTTTAATTCACCTAGATTAACAGACTTATTCTCACAACACTTGACACAATAACCTAAGTTTTGGCACCCGCCAGGTGAATGGATCATATTTATACCGTGTACCAATAGGGTAAAACGGTATAGTACAGTCGTTACAATGTATGTAACAGGCAGAAGGAAGCGCTTTCCGTTCGTCCTAGATTTCGAAGACTAAAAGAGCTAGAGTCATGCAGGCCCGTATAGTGTGTACGCAAATCAAGTTTACTTCAAATTTTTGCCTGACCCTGAATTTCGGAAAAAGTTATTTTCTCTCGCAATATTTAAAAATCGTATTAAAATGTGGTACACATACATATATTTCTCAATAATATGTATCGGTTCAATTTCATGAAAATCGGATGGAAACAAACAAACAACACAAACTTTTTACAAGCAATGTCAAGGGGGCGGAGGCCGGGTGAGTGAGTGAGACGGCATGCGAAAGAGAGAAAGAGATAGAAATAGACATCTAACGAAACATAACGAGGAGTGCAGAAAGGGCGCTTTGGTACAGGATATATCCGAGTCGGTGAGGTGACTTGCTTACTTTAAAATTTTTTAATACTGCAATCATTTTTGAAATCAATTGTTTTTAAGATGTTGCATATCACATACAGTCAAGCTTTCTTTACTCTCTGCTTATGGTTTGCCCCTTTAAATAATACTAAATCGTAAAAAGTATTTTGTACCAAGAGATTAATTTTTTTTTATTTTACTAACATCATACAAAGTATTGACTACACAAGTCTAGAATAATATTTATGTATTTCAGCTAGCAGTGCTTCTTCGAAAAGGACTTTTAGGTTTTGTTATTAGTTTAAGAAAAAGCATAAAAATATGGTTTTCATTTAAAAAAAAAGTAAAATACTTTCATACTTATTGAATACATATGTACATGCTTATTGTCGGTTATCTATTGTCAAAGTTTTTTATATTAAATTTATGTAAATAAAATCTTGTTCTTACTTTTATTTCAAAATACTGCAAATAATTTTTAAAATTAATTCATTTTCAGATGTTGCATAGAATACGAAAGAAATTTTACGAAATCAAATTGTGTCTATTGAAGCTTTCAATGCTTATTACCGATTAATAACGGTTCAAAAATGAGAGTCAAAACAAAAAATCTGTTAACAGCAGTTTTATGTTGTTTAGCTTTTGCTTTTTTTTTTCATTTGAAGATCATTTGTCGAAGTTATGTTGAAAAAGCTGCACGTACATCAGGCAAAAATTTCTTGTGAAATTCAAAAGAGTTTTTTAAGTAAGTGTTTTATATATAAAGGACTTTTAATATTTAAAAAGGATGTATGAAATATTTTTTGAAATAGATTTAACTTAACGGAGCTGAAATTAAATTTCATAAAACTAAATTAATAAACAAGTGAGTAATTTTGAAGTTCAATGTTGCTTGTGAGCGTTGTTTTAATTTTTGCTTTTGGTTATGAGACCGAAAGAGAAAAGGTTGTCGGATGCGGATATTGCGAGGATTTTTAACTTTGATTGGAATGAATCTTCGGACGAAGAAAGTGATGATGATATGGAAGATATTTCTGCAGTGCTGGAGAAGAATTTGGAAGGAGTCTTGGAAAGAGGTGAAATTTTAGAGATTGATCTTCTTGAAAATTTGATTGCGGACGAATGTGAGCAGAGATCTTGTGTTGATGTGGATAATTGCTTCGAAAAAGATAACCCCAAGACACTAAAGTGGAGAATCAAGCCATTTGAAACTCCAGAGGTTTGATTACAATGCAAACAGATTTTTTTGCAATGCAAGAACATGGCATAGAGCTAAAATGCACTGATGATGATATCAAACGCTATATTGGTATTTTGCTGTACTTTAGTGTTCTAAATTGCCGCAACTCAAAATGGCATGATCAAAGAATTTATAGCTACCGCTATCACAGATGCAATGCCGCTCGCAAAGTTTAAAAAAATAAAGAAATATTTACACTTCAACGATAATACCAAACAATGCCAGAAAGGCGATTTGAATTATAACAAACTGTACAAAATACGCCCTTTACTAAGCAGGAGGAAAATTTTGGTAAGCTACCCCAGGAAGAACATCAAAGCATTGATAAACAAATCATTGCGTTCAATGGTAAACAATTATTACTATCATAATGTCAAAAAAAATAATTTAGTGTTTTCATACAGGACTCTCGTCATTCAAGCAATACAACCCAGCCAAGTCTCATAAAATGGGTCTGAAAATGTTTACGCGTGCTGGAACCTCTGGATTAGCGTACGACTTTACGTTGTACCACTAACCATAGAACACATAGATGGGACAAACTCAAGATTTTTTGATTGCAACGCTAGCCTAGTCATGGAACCCCAGAGAACTTCGGGAAAACCCGAACGCTCGTACTCTCAATGAGAGCGTAAAGTGGAGAGAGGGCCAAGCAACTACGAAAATAATTTAGTCTAGCGCAGACTACAGAACGACGAAGGCAGGCCTATGTCGCTTGTGATTTCGTTCTGTCTATGTGTGTGTACACTCGTCGGTACATGCTCAGGCTTCGTAGTGTGTGTGTGACGTGAAGTTGTACATCATCGCATTTCAATAGCTCGCTCGACCAAAATTTTAATTTTCGATAAAACAGCGACAATGCGAATAGGATATGCCCCTGTTGGGATAGGGTGTTCGCTTGGCGATCGGAATATCCCTGGTTCGATTCCCAACGAGATATCGTTAATGAAGGTTTTTTTGTCTAAATCTGATAGGACAAGTACCTCGGTTCAAATAAAATCCTCAGATGTGGCCATGGCCATTGAGGATTTCACGCACATAATACGAATTTTAACCAGCGGCGAAAGTCAGGATGACGATGAACCCAAAGATTTCATTTCAATAATTTCAGATTTTGTTCATTTTATTTTTGGCGCCTAGCAGTTGTTTGCTGTTTTCCTAGACATGGACTTCATTGTCCACCCATATTCCTAAATATAAAGAAAAGAATAACAAAACATTTTCGTGGTTCTAAAAGAATAAAAACACCTTCGTGGTCTCTAATTCTTTAATATCCTATCCTATCCTACTACTAACTATGTCCTACATCGAATAAAATATAAAAAAACTAGTAATAACAAAAATAATAACAATAACGGCTTAGAAGTCAAAAACATTGGAGCCCCTAATTTAGTTTCATTACTCTTATGCGTTCAGTTTTGTAATAGCTGCATTTTTTGGAAAATCTGCGACCAGTGAACACTCCAAAATGACTCCTGGGAAAGAAATTCCTGTGGAAATTAGACTAAGAAGAAATTAGACTGTGTATTAAAACACAGAAATAAAAATAAATAATTTTTCAAGCAAGCACGATAGCTAACGAACAATTTAAAGCAGCTCAAGAAGGTTCAGGGTATACCTTGCTACAGGAAACACCCACCAGATGGAACAGTTTCTACTTTATGATTGAGTAAATTACAAAAGCAAAATATGCTATTTCCAAAGTATTACTGTCAACAAGAAATGCACCGCAGCCATTTACTGCTGAAGAAATGCTTGTTCTTACAGAAATATTATTAGCTTTCTTTCAGCAAGCAAGCGAAAAAATTTCAGGAGGAAAGTAATGTTACCATTTCGCTTATTATACCCATGGCATATGGACTTTTCCGGAAAATTGACAGTGTTGACAGTGCTTTACCTCTGATTCAAACCTTGCAAGGAAAAGCTATGCAAAAAATATTAATGGAATCAATTAAAAAGCGCCTATCAAAAAAAATTGTTTTCAATACAGTTCGAACGCTGAACACGCATCAACATTTTTAGAAAATGAGTTGGCAATTTTCCCGTCAAAGAATCATTAACTAATTTGTCTGTCTCTTTGGATACAAGTTTCGAGAACTCGTTGACTTATTTTTTAGGTGAGCGTCCGACAAACAAAGCTGCAATTTAACGATTGGATGCTATTCTAACGAAAAGGCAATATCTGAAGAGTGCAATTGCCACCCAAGATACGGACCCTTTGCTTTGGATAAAGGTGTGCCTAAAAACATATTATAAGTTCTATATAATTAAATGTACTAATTTTTTTCCAGGTTAATCAAACTGATTTTCCCTGCATTGAAAGCCTTTTTGGAAAGTACATCCGCGTTGCCGCTACGTCCATAGAGTCTGAATGGGCCTTCAGCAAGGCGGGCCGAATTGTTTCGGAGAAGCGAACCCGACTCAAGGAAAAAAATGTGAACATTTTGCTCTTTCTCAATCGTAAGACTATTGGTTAAATTAAAGCACAATTTTCTTATATGTATGTATGTATGTATATGTTGAAAATAAATTTGTTTTGTCGTGTTATACTATCGATGGCCACTTTTGATGTCGATGGCACTATTGACCACTATCGATGGTTTAAATTTTCCTATCGTCCACTATCGATGGTGCCTACTATTGATAGTTCTCCACGTCTAAGTGCAATGCGAGCGTAAAAGCTCTCGAGAGCGAGTAAACGCTGAATAAGCATGGCGGCCATCGCGGTGGACCGCGATGGCATGAGAGCAGGAGAATTGGTGAGAGCAAAGCTTTCACACATGCAAGGGAACATTCCGACGCTATTCGTGTGATCAAAAGCAAGACAGAAAAGTAGGGGAATGAAATGTGGAATTTGTGGAATGCATACGCGGGAGGAATGGTCTTAGGCAAGGTAAGCACAAGCCGAAGCAAAGGGAAGGGCAATGTTCGTATGGGCGAAATCAACAAGTAATTGTTTCTTGTTTTCGGCTACAAATTTGAATCAAATTAAATGTGTAGAAAGTTTTTTTTAAGTAATAAAGCCGGTGGGATTAGTAAGTTACTAAGTTGTTTGATACATAGTAGATACACTTAGTTTATAAGCAATTATAAGACATGAAATGTATAGAGATAAAAGCAAGGGTGAAAGAGTGAAAGGCGGGTGATGATAAGCGGCAAAATGAAGGCGCACAAGAAAGGAGAGGGTGGCCGTGCTGCTTGAAGCATTAGAAAGCGTTATGCGTGCAACAGAGATAAAGAAAGCAGAGTGGTGGGCGAGTAGAAGCATATGCAAGGAAATGTCAGCTCAAATGAAATGTATTGCTGAACCTTTCTGACTCAGATGAGGCATATGCGAGAGCGAAGGAGGAAGGCTGACTGCAATGAAGGGAATGTCGCTGGACTTAATTACTCATGGCAACAGAGAAAGTGCATGGGTGGAGAGAAATTGTCGTGGAAAAGTACTGGCCAGCACATTAAAGAATTAATCAAATTACACTTTTCGTATTGTCAACCCTACAAAAATCAGTTTTATCACTTACACCGGGGCACAAAAAATTTTGTTGTGTCGAATCCCCCTGAAAGTTGTCTTCACGACTAAAAGAAGCAAAAAGGATTATTACAAAGTAATAAAGTTATTATTAACGGGCCTTTTGAAGCGCCAAAATTAAATAAACATAATTCGTATGTCGACTTTTGTCATGGTCTTTTTTAGTTTTTTTACCCTGTACTCCTAGGGTAAAAGGGTATATTAAAATCACCCCAATGAATGTAACAGGCAGAAGGAAGCGTTTCCGAACCTATAAAATATAGATATTCCTGATCAGCATCAACAGTCGAGTCGATATAGCCATGTCCTTTCGTTCGTCCTAGATCTCGGAGACTAGAGGAGCTAGAGTCACCAAAGTTGACATGCAGACTCGTATAGTCTGTTTATTTCAAATTTCCCTCCCACCACCGAAGTTTAGATTTTAATTGTTTGCTAGGTGCTTGGTGCTAGGCCAAGTGAATGGCTCCCGAGAGAACCACTCATCTTTTATTGTTTCTCGCCCGCTAAGGGCATATACAATTACAATTAAATTTTTTCACATTAGATCTTAAGCCTAAGAAACACAATAAATTGAAAATTACATGGTACAGAAAATTATACATAATAAGATAAAAAAATGACAATACGAATTTTTCAAATTTAACTATTGGCGGGAGGTTAACATTAACATTCGTATTTAACATAGCGTTGTGGGTGAAACAAGAGTGTCTATCGATACATTTTTATCGATGACATTGATAGAAAGCAGCTGTGTAGAGAAGAGAAGATGCAGAAATAAACTGTCAAAAAAATGATTGGTTTTCTTTTTTGTAATTCTAGATCCCAAGTCCATGGAAAGAAAAGGTCCTCAACTGAGCTGACGATCAGTCCCCGAGGGGTAGGGCTGTTTTCTGAGAGACCAAGCGGGAAGATGCAATGCAACCACCAGGGAAGCAGAGTCTGGCACGCTGGGCACTATTTATATCCCATAGGCCTGGGCAACGGGCAAAGAGCGGCAGGTAAGTGTTGGAGTTCTTTCTGTGTGTGAACTAACTCATCGTTTTTCCACTGCAGTTTAACAGGGTGGGAGGGCCAGTCCCTTGGCACCACCCTGAAATGACGTATCTGATGAAGGCGGGAGGGCCAAACCCTTCACCACCAAGAGCATGGCAGGCTGAGCAAGTGGATGCGGACTGAATAGAATTAGTTGTTATTTTACGTTGCATTAGAAATTTGTTAAGATAAGGTTTTTTCATGGCTTGTTTTAGGAAAGAAAATGTGCATATTTTCAGATGGTAATATTCATAGCAAGGAATGGCGCTGGCGTTTTCGGATGCAGATCAATCGTTTCATTTGCGGACGGGTTTTTTTTGCGGCGGCCAATTGGAAAGTGAGTTGGACTGCCAGTTGCCGAGATGTTGAGCCTCATGTCAGGATGGATAGCTTCAAGAAGGAAAATTCCGCGATTGCATGACTTCGGATTTCCCCACCATCCAGATGCAGTTCGTGATGAGCGTAAAGAGCATAGCAGGTGAGTACATAATTTGATTCGTCATTGACTGCAAAAACTGTAATTAATTTGTTTTACAGGTTAAACAGCATGGCTTTAAGTTAATGAATCGTTAAATTATTTGTGGATCAACATAACTTAAGTGATTGCATTGGATTGATTAATTGTTTTAAGGCTTTTAGAATTGTGAGATTGAGTGTATATAAGCATAGTTTTAGATTAGTCGTTGCGTAGCTTTAAGGTAACAGAGTTGTTTTTGTCATATATTAATTAGTGATTCATTGTCGGCGCGCTATTATTGCTTTAGTTAATAGTATAATGTTTAAGTGGGCATGGCATTAAGAGTTATCATTATTATGCGCTTGTTTAAACTGTGGCAATGTACGATCGTAGTTTAAAAGTTTCCAGTATATCTTTAGTGTATGAAGGCATCTTGTAATGCAAAGGTGGCAATGAGTAGGTTGCATCTCGGGATGGCGTATAACTTGGGTCCACTTTATTAAGCTTTGTTGAAAACGGGCTGTTTGTCACGTAGCGTTGGTTTGTTTTCCTTTTGAAAAACAAACCAACGCTACGTGACAAACAGCCCGTTTTCAACAAAGCTTAATAAAGTGGACCCAAGTTATACGCCATCCCGAGATGCAACCTACTCATTGCCACCTTTGCATTACAAGATGCCTTCATACACTAAAGATATACTGGAAACTTTTAAACTACGATCGTACATTGCCACAGTTTAAACAAGCGCATAATAATGATAACTCTTAATGCCATGCCCACTTAAACATTATACTATTAACTAAAGCAATAATAGCGCGCCGACAATGAATCACTAATTAATATATGACAAAAACAACTCTGTTACCTTAAAGCTACGCAACGACTAATCTAAAAACTATGCTTATATACACTCAATCTCACAATTCTAAAAGCCTTAAAACAATTAATCAATCCAATGCAATCACTTAAGTTATGTTGATCCACAAATAATTTAACGATTCATTAACTTAAAGCCATGCTGTTTAACCTGTAAAACAAATTAATTACAGTTTTTGCAGTCAATGACGAATCAAATTATGTACTCACCTGCTATGCTCTTTACGCTCATCACGAACTGCATCTGGATGGTGGGGAAATCCGAAGTCATGCAATCGCGGAATTTTCCTTCTTGAAGCTATCCATCCTGACATGAGGCTCAACATCTCGGCAACTGGCAGTCCAACTCACTTTCCAATTGGCCGCCGCAAAAAAAACCCGTCCGCAAATGAAACGATTGATCTGCATCCGAAAACGCCAGCGCCATTCCTTGCTATGAATATTACCATCTGAAAATATACACATTTTCTTTCCTAAAACAAGCCATGAAAAAACCTTATCTTAACAAATTTCTAATGCAACGTAAAATAACAACTAATTCTATTCAGTCCGCATCCACTTGCTCAGCCTGCCATGCTCTTGGTGGTGAAGGGATTGGCCCTCCCGCCTTCATCAGATACGTCATTACAGGGTGGTGCCAAGGGACTGGCCCTCCCACCCTCTCAAACTGCAATGAAAAAACGAAGAGTTAGTCCACACCCAGAAAGAACTCCAACACTTACCTGCCGCTCTTTGCCCGTTGCCCAGGCCTATGGGATATAAATAGTGCCCAGCGTGCCAGACTCTGCTTCCCTGGTGGTTGCATTGCATCTTCCCGCTTGGTCTCTCAGAAAACAGCCCTACCCCTCGGGGACTGATCGTCAGCTCAGTTGAGGACCTTTTCTTTCCATGGACTTGGGATCTAGAATTACAAAAAAGAAAACCAATCATTTTTTTGACAGTTTATTTCTGCATCTTCTCTTCTCTACACAGCTGCTTTCTATCAATGTCATCGATAAAAATGTATCGATAGACACTCTTGTTTCACCCACAACGCTATGTTAAATACGAATGTTAATGTTAACCTCCCGCCAATAGTTAAATTTGAAAAATTCGTATTGTCATTTTTTTATCTTATTATGTATAATTTTCTGTACCATGTAATTTTCAATTTATTGTGTTTCTTAGGCTTAAGATCTAATGTGAAAAAATTTAATTGTAATTGTATATGCCCTTAGCGGGCGAGAAACAATAAAAGATGAGTGGTTCTCTCGGGAGCCATTCACTTGGCCTAGCACCAAGCACCTAGCAAACAATTAAAATCTAAACTTCGGTGGTGGGAGGGAAATTTGAAATAAACAGACTATACGAGTCTGCATGTCAACTTTGGTGACTCTAGCTCCTCTAGTCTCCGAGATCTAGGACGAACGAAAGGACATGGCTATATCGACTCGACTGTTGATGCTGATCAAGAATATCTATATTTTATAGGTTCGGAAACGCTTCCTTCTGCCTGTTACATTCATTGGGGTGATTTTAATATACCCGTTTACCCTAGGAGTACAGGGTAAAAAAAACTAAAAAAAGACCATGACAAAAGTCGACATACGAATTATGTTTATTTAATTTTGGCGCTTCAAAAGGCCGTTAATAATAACTTTATTACTTTGTAATAATCCTTTTTGCTTCTTTTAGTCGTGAAGACAACTTTCAGGGGGATTCGACACAACAAAATTTATTTTGTGCCCCGGTGTAAGTGATAAAACTGATTTTTGTAGGGTTGACAATACGAAAGAGTAATTTGATTAATTCTTTAATGTGCTGGCCAGTACTTTTCCACGACAATTTCTCTCCACCCATGCACTTTCTCTGTTGCCATGAGTAATTAAGTCCAGCGACATTCCCCTCAGTGCAGTCAGCCTTCCTCCTTCGCTCTCGCATATGCCTCATCTGAGTCAGAAAGGTTCAGCAATACATTTCATTTGAGCTGACATTTCCTTGCATATGCTTCTACTCGCCCACCACTCTGCTTTCTTTATCTCTGTTGCACGCATAACGCTTTCTAATGCTTCAAGCAGCACGGCCACCCTCTCCTTTCTTGTGCGCCTTCATTTTGCCGCTTATCATCACCCGCCTTTCACTCTTTCACCCTTGCGTTTGATCACACGAATAGCGTCGGAATGTTCCCTTGCATGTGTGAAAGCTTTGCTCTCACCAATTCTCCTGCTCTCATGCCATCGCTGTCCACCGCGATGGCCGCCATAGGCTTATTCAGCGTTTACTCGAGAGCTTTTACGCTCGCATTGCACTTAGAGGTGGAGAACTATCAATAGTAGGCACCATCGATAGTGGACGATAGGAAAATTTAAACCATCGATAGTGGTCAATAGTGACCATCGATAGTATAACACGACAAAACAAATTTATTTTCAACATATATGTACATACATATGTACACATAAGAAAATTCTGCTTTAATTTAGCCAATAGTCTTACGATTGAGAAAGAGCAAAATGTTCACATTTTTTTCCTTGAGTAGGGTTCGCTTCTCCGAAACAATTCGGCCCGCCTTGCTGAAGGCCCATTCAGACTCTATGGACGTAGCGGCAACGCGGATGTACTTTCCAAAAAGGCTTTCAATGCAGGGAAAATCAGTTTGATTAACCTGGAAAAAAATTAGTACATTTAATTATATAGAACTTATAATATGTTTTTAGGCACACCTTTATCCAAAGCAAAGGGTCCGTATCTTGGTGGCAATTGCACTCTTCAGATATTGCCTTTTCGTTAGAATAGAATCCAATCGTTAAATTGCAGCTTTGTTTGTCGGACGCTCACCTAAAAAATAAGTCAACGAGTTCTCGAAACTTGTATCCAAAGAGACAGACAAATTAGTTAATGATTCTTTGACGGGAAAATTTGCCAACTCATTTTCTAAAAATGTTGATGCGTGTTCAGCGTTCGAACTGTATTGAAAACAATTTTTTTGATAGGCGCTTTTTAATTGATTCCATTAATAGTTTTTGCATAGCTTTTCCTTGCAAGGTTTGAATCAGAGGTAAAGCACTGTCAACACTGTCAATTTTCCGGGAAAGTCCATATGCCATGGGTATAATAAGCGAAATGGTAACATACTTTCCTCCTGAAATTTTTTCGCTTGCTTGCTGAAAGAAAGCTAATAATATTTCTGTAAGAACAAGCATTTCTTCAGCAGTAAATGGCTGCGGTGCATTTCTTGTTGACAGTAATACTTTGGAAATAGCATATTTTGCTTTTGTAATTCACTCAATCATAAAGTAGAAACTGTTCCATCTGGTGGGTGTTTCCTGTAGCAAGGTATACCCTGAATCTTCTTGAGCTGCTTTAAATTAGCTATCGTGCTTTGCTTGAAAAATGATTTATTTTCATTTCTGTGTTTTAATACACAGTCTTATTTCTTCTTAGTCTAATTTCTACAGGAATTTCTTATGAGGAGTCATTTTGGAGTGTTCACTGGTCGCAGATTTCCAACAAATGCAGCTTTTACAAAACTGAACGCATAAGAAGATTAATAAAACTAAATTAGGGGATTCCAGTAATGGTTAGCAGTATTACCCAATAAATAAATGACCGATCTTTGCCCGTATGTTGACTTTTGTCATGGTCTTTTTTGTAGTTTTGACTTCTAAGCCGTTATTGTTATTATTTTTGTTATTACTAGTTTCGGATTTTATTCGATGTAGGGCATAGTAGTAGGATATGTATTAGATCTAAAGTATTATTTGCTTTTTGTTTTGTTAGGATTAGAGACCACGAAAATGTTTTTATTCTTTTATTTCTATTTAGGAATTTGGGTGGACAATGAAGTCCATGTCGAGGAAAACAGCAAACAGCTGCTAGGCGCCAAAAAATAAAATGAACAAAATCTGAAATTATTGAAATGAAATCTTTGGGTTTCATCGCCATCCTGACTTTCGCCGCTGGTGAAAATTCGCGTTATGTGCGTGACATCCTCAATGGCCATGGTCACATCTGAGGATTTTATTTGAACCGAGGTACTTGGCCTATCATCTTCCTCTCATTTTTCTTTTCTATCAAATTGTGTGTTTGTTTCGAACACCTGATCATTCCAATCGGCATAAAGGTGATATCAGCACCGTTGACCAGCTCCTTAGAGGCATAATAGAGAGACAATTTTAAACGCTGGCCTATCTTGACAAGATCCTCAATATCCATAATGCTGGGATCCCGAGAGTCTGTATGACCCCTTTTTGACTCGACACGCAATTAAAATGAACAGTTGTTATCTAAATATGAATAACAGATTTCCTACTATCTTTTTCTGGGTGACTACGATAATGCGTTTTAATATATATACACAATTACTTTAAACTCTTTCTCTTTTTACGTTAATTTTTTTTTGTGTAAACATGCCCATATACATACATATGTACATATTTCTAAGTAATCTGCAAATAATTTTAAAACCACTGTTCTCATTGAATTTTATCATGTTTTACCCATTTAAAATTGATTTCGAATCAGCTCTTCAATAACTAGATAGTTGTATTAAATTACATAACTTTCATCTTCTATAATATATATGTTGCAGCTTCTCCGATATCGTTGATATTTTCCATGAATTCATTGTCTCTCTAACTTCTTGTGCCTACCACCAAACTTCGCTTAACCGGGACTTTCCCAAACTACAAAACAACATCGGAGTTATCTTGGCCATAATGTGATGCCGATATTGCATCATCTTGGAATTATGATTCTTAAGAAAAATACTCGACGATGCACACCCCTACCAGCACGCACCAAAACATCGCCAGCATATTTTCCAAACTAATTACACTCCGACATATACATAACGTAGGCCCAACAATAAATTTAATTGGTTTTCGCGATCTTATTTTCATTGCTTTAGCTAATGCAAATTCTCAATATGTGTCACGTACATGTACATGTCACGCATTTATGATTCTCTCAACTCGGAGTTAAAGCAAGTATCAAGCACACAGAAAACTTAACAGCGAATAAAAACAACAATCCCTAGCTGTTTTGTTTTTTTCAATCTCTATCAGACATTTTCTCATGTTTTTACTCCCGACATACCTCTTGCACAGACCTTTAAAAACTTTGAAAGCACTACTCTAAAGGGTATAATAAAGTCGCCACAAGGGTATATATGTAACAGGCAGAAGGAAGCGTTTTCCGACCCTATAAAGTATATATATTCTTGATCAGCAACAACCCACACTTGTGTGGTGTGCGTAGTCTGTACGCAGATCAAGTTTATTTCAAATTTTGCCACGCCCCATCCCGACCCCGAAATTCAAAAAAAAAAAAGGGATTTTTTCCCGCAATATTTTTATACAAATAATCAAGGATTTTCTCATATCGTATGTTGAACTTATTTTCCACCAAAAACATGACGCGCGAAATTATCGTATGTTTAATTATATTTCTGTTGTAAAGAAAATTGGCCTTAAAAATAAAAAAAAAAGTATTACAAATATAGAATAAGAACTTGTGAATAAATGGCTGCAAAAAGCTACTATAATTTGAGAACTCTAAAAAAAAAGATTCTCCTGTAAAATTACATTTTACGACATACGATAATTTCGCGCGAATGCGTCGATATATTTTTCATCAGCAACGACTACAGAGTCGATATCCGTCTGTCTGTCCGTCCGCCCGTCTGTATGAACACCACCGAGACTATAGGAGCTAGAGGGTGTACGCAGACAAAGTTTATTTCAAATTGTTGCCACGATCCCTCCTGCCCCTGCAATTCGGCAAACAAATTATTTCTCACGCAATATTTAAAATATCGTAATGAAATTTTGTAAACGTATATTTGCTAATTGTAATGTATTGAGGTAGACCCAATTAATAACGCGTCTATCTTCACTAGAAATTCACTGCTGATCAACTGAATAGGTTCACATAATTTTGCTTGCATTTTCATGATATTTGCATCACCTATAGATTGAATGCATGTTATTTTAAATTCAGTGCAACACTATATTTGGGTCAATCAGTGTGTGCTAGTAAAGAACCGTTCGCTAAGTACCGTTACTTTGCATATTCTGTTTTATTATTTTTTTCGCTAATTAATGTGCATTTTTTTGGCTCAATTAAAAGATTTTTAGTTTGTGGTATAACTTGGCGATGTGGCGACCCATTTTGATGCAAATTTTTAATTTAATATATTTTCGTTAAATTTGATGAAAAATGAAACGCGGGGATCAATTATACGAGTATGAAAGAGGCCGAATCGAAGCCTGTCACAAAAGTGGTCTTAGCCATCGCAAAATCGGTCAAAAAATTGGAGGGAGCCAAAATGTCGTGAGTCATTTTTTAAGAAACAAGTCAGAATACGGCAAAAACATGAAAGGCTGAATCAAACACGCCACCTATGTGGCAGACAGGAGGCATATTGTGCGAGCTGCGTGCAATTCCCATCTATCAGCACCCAAAATTAAAGAAATTCGCGGTGTTTTAGCCAGTGTGTCTACTATTAAACGTGTGATTTCGTCGGCTGAACATTTAAAACGAATGAAATTAAACAAAAAACCACCGTTAAAAGATGCACATAAAGCTTCACGACTGCACTTTGCGCGCAATGACATGAGCTGGACGAGCTCAGACGAACAAAAGTTCAATTTAGACGGCCCTGATTATAACGATCTTCGAAAGGAAGAGCATTTCCTGAGCCGTCTCCATAGCTGTGAGGGAGGTGTAATGGTGTGGGGGTCGGTGTCAGTTTTTGGCACTTGCGAACTTCAGTTTGTTACCTCCAAAATGAACGCGGAAACCTACAAATCCATTATTCACTAATTTCGATACTATCTCAGAAGATAAGATAAGTATAAAATAAATCAAATTTTCAGCGTTTTATTCTAATATGATTTGAGAATTAAAAAAAAATTATGTAAATCGGAATACTGGTTTAGAATTTATGAACAAATTCCTACCTCTGAGATCATGAACCTATTCAGTTGAGCGGCAGTGTATATCCACATGTCTTGTAATATTTAGATTTATAGACCGCAACATTTGTTTCATTTCAATGCTTTTCAATGGATTTAACACATAGTTAATTTTTTAATTATAAATCATTTAATTTATGTATATACCTATGTATATATAACACGCCCCCACTTAAAGTAAGTCATATATACATGCTATATACATTCTATTATTGATGTTTTTATTACCCTTCCGTCTTTGATACTCACCAGCATTCCATGTAAGCATCATGCGTAACAATCTCACCTTGTCTGTATCTTGCTTTGGTCCTTGCGTGGTCCTAATCTGCTACCACTCACCATAGAACACATAGATGGATTGGATTCCCAACGAGATATCGTTAAAAAAGGTTTTTTTTGTCTATTTTTCTTTTTTTTATTTATTTTTATTTTGTTTTTTTCTTATTGTTTATTTTTATTTTTAATTTTTATATAAAAAAAACAAAATAGACAAAAATCCTTCTTTAACGATATCTCGTTGGGAATCGAACCAGGGATATTCCGATCGCCAAGCGAACACTATATCGGTACAGCCACCGGGATACATACGAAGCTGATGCCAATATTTCTTGACATTCTTTCGACAGGGGCATATCCTATTCGCAGTGTCGCTGTTTTATCGAAAATTAAAAATTTTGGTCGAGCGAGCTATTGAAATGCGATGATGTACAACTTCACGTCACACACACACTACGAAGCCTGAGCATGTACCGACGAGTGTACACACACATAGACAGACTAAATTATTTTCGTAGCTGCTTGGCCCTCTCTCCACTTTACGCTCTCATTGAGAGTACGAGCTTTCGGGTTTTCCCGAAGTTCTCTGGGGTTCCATGACTAGGCTAGCGTTTGCAATCAAAAAATCATGAGTTTGTCCCATCTATGTGTTCTATGGTTAGTGCTGCTACCTATTGTCGCTTGAGCCCAACTTGGCTTGTTCGCATATCTAAAATCTCTTACCATAACATTGACTTCCCTTTAAAACTGGACATTCACCATAGGTATGAGCACTTTGCTGCTGCTGATATAACACTATCTATCGATGGTGGTTTCAATAAACTATACTTAGTTTTAGAGTCCTTCCTATAGGGTCTTGCAGCAAATTTTCTCGTTGTACAATATATTGTAGTACGATAATCTAACAAAAATCTGTTCAAAATTGTCCTTAGATCGTATGTATTGTCGACTTTCAAATTTGCGCCTATCGATTTATTGACCATTCGTAGATGACTGGCCAGGAGCAGTTGAAATGTGTTTAATACCATTGTTTCTCATAAACATTGCAAAGTCTTCTGACGTAAATTATCTCCCATTATCACTAGCCAGTACATCTACTAATCCATATCTAGCAAATAATTCTCTTAATTTCGCTCTTAGTTAAAAATACTTTCACCCATTTCGAAAGTGAATCAACGACTACTAGTAAGTAATGGTTGTTAATGGAGGAGCAGGAGTGACCGGCCGTCTTTCCGATTTCGCCATAGCCATCGGGCGGTGTTTTCCGACCCTGATATTTTCTTTAAGTTGAATTTCCATGTTTATGCACCATCAGTGCCTCCATATCAATTCTGTGAATAAATATAGATTAGTTTTTACGAAGCACGCGCGCATTTTAATTCACCTAGATTAACAGACTTATTCTCACAACACTTGACACAATAACCTAAGTTTTGGCACCCGCCAGGTGAATGGATCATATTTATACCGTGTACCAATAGGGTAAAACGGTATAGTACAGTCGTTACAATGTATGTAACAGGCAGAAGGAAGCGCTTTCCGTTCGTCCTAGATTTCGAAGACTAAAAGAGCTAGAGTCATGCAGGCCCGTATAGTGTGTACGCAAATCAAGTTTACTTCAAATTTTTGCCTGACCCTGAATTTCGGAAAAAAGTTATTTTCTCTCGCAATATTTAAAAATCGTATTAAAATGTGGTACACATACATATATTTCTCAATAATATGTATCGGTTCAATTTCATGAAAATCGGATGGAAACAAACAAACAACACAAACTTTTTACAAGCAATGTCAAGGGGGCGGAGGCCGGGTGAGTGAGTGAGACGGCATGCGAAAGAGAGAAAGAGATAGAAATAGACATCTAACGAAACATAACGAGGAGTGCAGAAAGGGCGCTTTGGTACAGGATATATCCGAGTCGGTGAGGTGACTTGCTTACTTTAAAATTTTTTAATACTGCAATCATTTTTGAAATCAATTGTTTTTAAGATGTTGCATATCACATACAGTCAAGCTTTCTTTACTCTCTGCTTATGGTTTGCCCCTTTAAATAATACTAAATCGTAAAAAGTATTTTGTACCAAGAGATTAATTTTTTTTTTATTTTACTAACATCATACAAAGTATTGACTACACAAGTCTAGAATAATATTTATGTATTTCAGCTAGCAGTGCTTCTTCGAAAAGGACTTTTAGGTTTTGTTATTAGTTTTAAGAAAAAGCATAAAAATATGGTTTTCATTTAAAAAAAAAGTAAAATACTTTCATACTTATTGAATACATATGTACATGCTTATTGTCGGTTATCTATTGTCAAAGTTTTTTATATTAAATTTATGTAAATAAAATCTTGTTCTTACTTTTATTTCAAAATACTGCAAATAATTTTTAAAATTAATTCATTTTCAGATGTTGCATAGAATACGAAAGAAATTTTACGAAATCAAATTGTGTCTATTGAAGCTTTCAATGCTTATTACCGATTAATAACGGTTCAAAAATGAGAGTCAAAACAAAAAATCTGTTAACAGCAGTTTTATGTTGTTTAGCTTTTGCTTTTTTTTTTTTCATTTGAAGATCATTTGTCGAAGTTATGTTGAAAAAGCTGCACGTACATCAGGCAAAAATTTCTTGTGAAATTCAAAAGAGTTTTTTAAGTAAGTGTTTATATATATAAAGGACTTTTAATATTTAAAAAGGATGTATGAAATATTTTTTGAAATAGATTTAACTTAACGGAGCTGAAATTAAATTTCATAAAACTAAATTAATAAACAAGTGAGTAATTTTGAAGTTCAATGTTGCTTGTGAGCGTTGTTTTAATTTTTGCTTTTGGTTATGAGACCGAAAGAGAAAAGGTTGTCGGATGCGGATATTGCGAGGATTTTTAACTTTGATTGGAATGAATCTTCGGACGAAGAAAGTGATGATGATATGGAAGATATTTCTGCAGTGCTGGAGAAGAATTTGGAAGGAGTCTTGGAAAGAGGTGAAATTTTAGAGATTGATCTTCTTGAAAATTTGATTGCGGACGAATGTGAGCAGAGATCTTGTGTTGATGTGGATAATTGCTTCGAAAAAGATAACCCCAAGACACTAAAGTGGAGAATCAAGCCATTTGAAACTCCAGAGGTTTGATTACAATGCAAACAGATTTTTTTTGCAATGCAAGAACATGGCATAGAGCTAAAATGCACTGATGATGATATCAAACGCTATATTGGTATTTTGCTGTACTTTAGTGTTCTAAAATTGCCGCAACTCAAAATGGCATGATCAAAGAATTTATAGCTACCGCTATCACAGATGCAATGCCGCTCGCAAAGTTTAAAAAAATAAAGAAATATTTACACTTCAACGATAATACCAAACAATGCCAGAAAGGCGATTTGAATTATAACAAACTGTACAAAATACGCCCTTTACTAAGCAGGAGGAAAATTTTGGTAAAGCTACCCCAGGAAGAACATCAAAGCATTGATAAACAAATCATTGCGTTCAATGGTAAACAATTATTACTATCATAATGTCAAAAAAATAATTTAGTGTTTTCATACAGGACTCTCGTCATTCAAGCAATACAACCCAGCCAAGTCTCATAAATGGGGTCTGAAAATGTTTACGCGTGCTGGAACCTCTGGATTAGCGTACGACTTTACGTTGTACCACTAACCATAGAACACATAGATGGGACAAACTCAAGATTTTTTGATTGCAACGCTAGCCTAGTCATGGAACCCCAGAGAACTTCGGGAAAACCCGAACGCTCGTACTCTCAATGAGAGCGTAAAGTGGAGAGAGGGCCAAGCAACTACGAAAATAATTTAGTCTAGCGCAGACTACAGAACGACGAAGGCAGGCCTATGTCGCTTGTGATTTCGTTCTGTCTATGTGTGTGTACACTCGTCGGTACATGCTCAGGCTTCGTAGTGTGTGTGTGACGTGAAGTTGTACATCATCGCATTTCAATAGCTCGCTCGACCAAAATTTTTAATTTTCGATAAAACAGCGACAATGCGAATAGGATATGCCCCTGTTGGGATAGGGTGTTCGCTTGGCGATCGGAATATCCCTGGTTCGATTCCCAACGAGATATCGTTAATGAAGGTTTTTTTTGTCTAAATCTGATAGGACAAGTACCTCGGTTCAAATAAAATCCTCAGATGTGGCCATGGCCATTGAGGATTTCACGCACATAATACGAATTTTAACCAGCGGCGAAAGTCAGGATGACGATGAACCCAAAGATTTCATTTCAATAATTTCAGATTTTGTTCATTTTATTTTTTGGCGCCTAGCAGTTGTTTGCTGTTTTCCTAGACATGGACTTCATTGTCCACCCATATTCCTAAATATAAAGAAAAGAATAAAAACATTTTCGTGGTTCTAAAAGAATAAAAACACCTTCGTGGTCTCTAATTCTTTAATATCCTATCCTATCCTACTACTAACTATGTCCTACATCGAATAAATAAAAAAACTAGTAATAACAAAAATAATAACAATAACGGCTTAGAAGTCAAAACATTGGAGCCCCTAATTTAGTTTCATTACTCTTATGCGTTCAGTTTTTTGTAATAGCTGCATTTTTTGGAAATCTGCGACCAGTGAACACTCCAAAATGACTCCTGGGAAAGAAATTCCTGTGGAAATTAGACTAAGAAGAAATTAGACTGTGTATTAAAACACAGAAATAAAAATAAATAATTTTTCAAGCAAGCACGATAGCTAACGAACAATTTAAAGCAGCTCAAGAAGGTTCAGGGTATACCTTGCTACAGGAAACACCCACCAGATGGAACAGTTTCTACTTTATGATTGAGTAAATTACAAAAGCAAAATATGCTATTTCCAAAGTATTACTGTCAACAAGAAATGCACCGCAGCCATTTACTGCTGAAGAAATGCTTGTTCTTACAGAAATATTATTAGCTTTCTTTCAGCAAGCAAGCGAAAAAAATTTCAGGAGGAAAGTATGTTACCATTTCGCTTATTATACCCATGGCATATGGACTTTTCCGGAAAATTGACAGTGTTGACAGTGCTTTACCTCTGATTCAAACCTTGCAAGGAAAAGCTATGCAAAAAATATTAATGGAATCAATTAAAAAGCGCCTATCAAAAAAAATTGTTTTCAATACAGTTCGAACGCTGAACACGCATCAACATTTTTAGAAAATGAGTTGGCAATTTTCCCGTCAAAGAATCATTAACTAATTTGTCTGTCTCTTTGGATACAAGTTTCGAGAACTCGTTGACTTATTTTTTAGGTGAGCGTCCGACAAACAAAGCTGCAATTTAACGATTGGATGCTATTCTAACGAAAAGGCAATATCTGAAGAGTGCAATTGCCACCCAAGATACGGACCCTTTGCTTTGGATAAAGGTGTGCCTAAAAACATATTATAAGTTCTATATAATTAAATGTACTAATTTTTTCCAGGTTAATCAAACTGATTTTCCCTGCATTGAAAGCCTTTTTGGAAAGTACATCCGCGTTGCCGCTACGTCCATAGAGTCTGAATGGGCCTTCAGCAAGGCGGGCCGAATTGTTTCGGAGAAGCGAACCCGACTCAAGGAAAAAAATGTGAACATTTTGCTCTTTCTCAATCGTAAGACTATTGGTTAAATTAAAGCACAATTTTCTTATATGTATGTATGTATGTATATGTTGAAAATAAATTTGTTTTGTCGTGTTATACTATCGATGGCACTTTTGATGTCGATGGCACTATTGACCACTATCGATGGTTTAAATTTTCCTATCGTCCACTATCGATGGTGCCTACTATTGATAGTTCTCCACGTCTAAGTGCAATGCGAGCGTAAAAGCTCTCGAGAGCGAGTAAACGCTGAATAAGCCATGGCGGCCATCGCGGTGGACCGCGATGGCATGAGAGCAGGAGAATTGGTGAGAGCAAAGCTTTCACACATGCAAGGGAACATTCCGACGCTATTCGTGTGATCAAAAGCAAGACAGAAAAGTAGGGGAATGAAATGTGGAATTTGTGGAATGCATTACACGCGGGAGGAATGGTCTTAGGCAAGGTAAGCACAAGCCGAAGCAAAGGGGAAGGGCAATGTTCGTATGGGCGAAATCAACAAGTAATTGTTTCTTGTTTTCGGCTACAAATTTGAATCAAATTAAATGTGTAGAAAGTTTTTTTTTAAGTAAATAAAGCCGGTGGGATTAGTAAGTTACTAAGTTGTTTGATACATAGTAGATACACTTAGTTTATAAGCAATTATAAGACATGAAATGTATAGAGATAAAAGCAAGGGTGAAAGAGTGAAAGGCGGGTGATGATAAGCGGCAAAATGAAGGCGCACAAGAAAGGAGAGGGTGGCCGTGCTGCTTGAAGCATTAGAAAGCGTTATGCGTGCAACAGAGATGGAGAAAGCAGAGTGGTGGGCGCGTAGAATCATATGCAAGGAAATTTCAGCTCAAATGAAATGTATTGCTGAACTTTTCTGACTCAGATGAGACATATGCGAGGGACAAGGAGGAAAGCTGACTGCAATGAAGGGAATGTCGCTGAACTTAATCACTCATGGCAACAGAGAAAGTGCGTGGGTGGGCAGAAATTGTCGTGGAAAAGTACTGGCCAGCACATTAAAGAATCAATAAAATCACTTATTCCTATTGTCAACCTTACAAAAATCAGTTTTATTACTTACACCGGGGCACAAAATAAATTTTGTTGTGCCAAATCCTCCTGAAAGTTGTATTCACGACTAAAAGAAGCAAAAAGGATTGTTACAAAGTAATAAAGTTATTATTAACAGGCCTTTTGAAGCGCCAAAATTAAATAAACATAATTCGTATGTCGACTTTTGTCATGGTCTTTTTTAGTTTTTTTACCCTGTACTCCTAGGGTAAAAGGGTATATTAAAGTCACCCCAATGTATGTAACAGGCAGAAGGAACCATTTCCGAACCTATAAAATATAGATATTCCTGATCAGCATCAACAGTCGAGTCGATATAGCCATGTCCTTTCGTTCGTCCTAGATCTCGGAGACTATAAGAGCTAGAGTCACCAAAGTTGGCATGCAGACTCGTATAGTCTGTTTATTTCAAATTTCCCTCCCACCACCGAAGTTTAGATTTTAATTGTTTGCTAGGTGCTTGGTGCTAGGCCAAGTGAATGGCTCCCGAGAGAACCACTCATCTTTTATTGTTTCTCGCCCACTAAAGGCAAATACAATAACAATTAAATTTTTTCACATTAGATCTTAAGCCTAAGAAACACAATAAATTGAATATTACATGGCACAGAAAATTATACATAATAAGATAAAAAAATGACAATCAGAATTTTTCAAATTTAACATAGTGGCGGGAGGTTAACATTAACATTCGTATTTAACATAGCGTTGTGGGTGAAACAAGAGTGTCTATCGATAAATTTTTATCGATGACATTGATAGAAAGCAGCTGTGTAGAGAAGAGAAGATGCAGAAATAAACTGTCAAAAAAATGATTGGTTTTCTTTTTTGTAATTCTAGATCCCAAGTCCATGGAAAGAAAAGGTCCTCAACTGAGCTGACGATCAGTCCCCGAGGGGTAGGGCTGTTTTCTGAGAGACCAAGCGGGAAGATGCAATGCAACCACCAGGGAAGCAGAGTCTGGCACGCTGGGCACTATTTATATCCCATAGGCCTGGGCAACGGGCAAAGAGCGGCAGGTAAGTGTTGGAGTTCTTTCTGGGTGTGGACTAACTCTTCGTTTTTTCATTGCAGTTTGAGAGGGTGGGAGGGCCAGTCCCTTGGCACCACCCTGTAATGACGTATCTGATGAAGGCGGGAGGGCCAAACCCTTCACCACCAAGAGCATGGCAGGCTGAGCAAGTGGATGCGGACTGAATAGAATTAGTTGTTATTTTACGTTGCATTAGAAATTTGTTAAGATAAGGTTTTATCATGGCTTATTTTTAGGAAAGAAAATGTGTATATTTTCAGATGGTAATATTCATAGCAAGGAATGGCGCTGGCGTTTTCGGATGCAGATCAATCGTTTCAATTGCGGACGGGTTTTTTTTTGCGGCGGCCAATTGGAAAGTGAGTTGGACTGCCAGTTGCCGAGATGTTGAGCCTCATGTCAGGATGGATAGCTTCAAGAAGGAAAATTCCGCGATTGCATGACTTCGGATTTCCCCACCATCCAAATGCAGTTCGTGATGAGCGTAAGGAGCATAGCAGGTGAGTACATAGTTTGATTCGTTGTTGACTGCAAAAACTGTAATTAATTTGTTTTACAGGTTAAACAGCATGGCTTTAAGTTAATGAATCGTTAAATTATTTGTGGATCAACATAACTTAAGTGATTGCATTGGATTGATTAATTGTTTTAAGGCTTTTAGAATTGTGAGATTGAGTGTATATAAGCATAGTTTTAGATTAGTCGTTGCGTAGCTTTAAGGTAACAGAGTTGTTTTTGTCATATATTAATTAGTGATTCATTGTCGGCGCGCTATTATTGCTTTAGTTGATAGTAGAATGTTTAAGTGGGCATGGCATTAAGAGTTATCATTATTATGCGCTTGTTTTAAACTGTGGCAATGTACGATCGTAGTTTAAAAGTTTCCAGTATATCTTTAGTGTATGAAGGCATCTTGTAATGCAAAGGTGGCAATGAGTAGGTTGCATGTCGGGATGGCGTATAACTTGGGTCCACTTTATTAAGCTTTGTTGAAAACGGGCTGTTTGTCACGTAGCGTTGGTTTGTTTTCCTTTTGTAGAGCTTTAGCTATTCTTCCCTTCAGGAATGGTGAGCAACGAATGTCCAGTCCAACTTTGTTGCTCAGTTTAGCATCAAGTAGCGGTCCTATTTTTGGAACAGGATTAGTACTTTCTTTCAGTAGCAAAAGGATTTCTAGATTGCATAGGAAACTTTGCAGGCTTCAATAGAGACTTGGCAGTGGGATTTTTTGGAGTATTTTGCGGTGTTAGTGTTTTTTATTGCCGTTTTGTTTGACGATTAAAATGTTTTCTGGCCTTGCTAGTTTTGCTTTTTTTGGGCCGTGGTCTTGGCTTAGGTAGGCCAGGATGATTTGGGTTCATCTCAGCCATTTCAGATACAAATTTCTTTAGCTCTGCTTTAAAGGCAGGGCACCCCCTTCAACTAGCTACATAACTTCCCTTACAATTAACACATGTAGGTTTTTCCACTCTTACAAGAGGACAGTCACCTGTTTCATGTTTTTTTTTTAACAACATTACAGAAAAGCAGTAGTTCCTAGTATGCTTTAAAGCCTTTACATTTTTTGCATTGCAGTAGACCCAGTTTTTTTCCTTCTAGCCTCGACAGTAATGGACTGATTGCATATCAGATTATGGTTTAAGACAGACTGAGCAGCGGTTTCAAAGTTTGGGTCAATCTCCATTTCAAAAACATTCATAAGGTTTCCAGTCCTATATCATCGAAGGCATCGGATGAACCTGACTATAAAGCCACGTTTGGCCAGTTCACTACGAATTACGTCGCAAGGCGACCTACGCTCGTCTTTGGGTTGGTGAGTGTAGAGATCGTAGTTAACAGATATTAAGTAGTTAAGGATTATTGTATGGGTTCCCTTACTGTTGGTTGTAAGGCGCACTGTTCCATCAGCCCTGCTTTTGGTAAAAAAGGGCAGGAATTCCCCAAATATATTTTCAGGTCATCAGTAAGCAGATTTATGGCAGTAACTTTTCTAAGAGTAATGGGAGGAGGTTTCATTTCCCTGTTACGTTGAGAGAAAGAACGTACGCAGCTGGCAATGTCCATGGCATTATCAAGTTGAGATAAGTGGCTTTTAGCCCTACCATTAGTTGGTTGGTGAAAGCTAAACCGCCTGTTACCTTGCTCATTTATTTGGAGAATTAAGTCTCTTGAGTCATTTAACTCATTATCAAGAGAGTTGCTGTTGCTGCTTAACATTTTGCTTTGTTAACTTATATATTTTCTCTTTCGTATACTTGCTTGGCTGTGAGGCAGTATAAGAGTCAGTATAGACAGGCAATTTTTCTTGGATGTAAAGATGCTTTATACGTTTAACACTATGGCTGCCACTTAACAGAGTAGGGTTCACACACATATACGCGCACGTTTTTTACAAATAAAAAACGGAGTTAAGGAGGGGAACGAACACGAAGACTGTTATACAGATTAAAAGAGGAGATGGAAAAGTTAAAAAAAATTGCTGCTTTTTCCATCTCTTATGTTTTGTCTTTTACTCACTTAATTTATTTAATGACTTTTAGTAAGACAAAATGTATTAACTTTTTAGGTTTTAATATATAGTACTATTAACCAAAAATATTTTTTACAAGTAATTCAGTTTATTCCATAGCGGTAGAGAGTGTAGCACGACAAAGCACAGACCAGCACACACAATTAATAAATAGACGGGTTTTTATTTGTTAATAACTTTATTTAAGTTTTTCACGGCAGAGATTTTTATTTTTTCATAACTTTAGATTTTTACGGTTTTTTTTTATTTATTTTAATTGTATGACTAGACGGCGCTAGGCCAAGTGAATGACGCCAAAGTTTGGAAAACATTTTAATTTTTGATTTTCGATCGCAATATTTAAAATATCGCAATGGAATTTGGTAAACAAATATTTGCTAATAATATGTATCGTCTCACCAAATTTCATGAAAATTGGACCAGAAATAGCCAAGTTACACACTTAAACTTTTTATAGGCAATGCCAAGGGGGGGCGTCACGCGGATGAGTGAGTGATATGGCATGCGATTGGTATAAGTTCACTTTTCGCATGCGAGAGAAAGAGATAGATTTAAATATCGAAACATAATGAAGAGTGATTAGGGCCGCATTTCAAACTAGTACACGGTATATTTAAGTCGGTGCGGTGACATGCTTACTTCACTTTATTTTGCAAACAATTTGTGGAAATACTGTATGTGTGTATGGCATACATATGTATGTATGTATTTATGTCGGCGCTTAAGTGTCGAAAGAAGGTTGGGTGAAAATTAAGACATACAATGTGTAGAGCAAGGGTGGACATTTTTCATACTTTGTCCTTACCTGTTTCTTTTCGTGGGTGTTGTAGCTTATTGTAGCCTGTGTTTGTTGGGATTTGGGTCAACGATCGCACCAAAAAAAATGTCGTTTATGATGGGTCATAAAACTCGGGCCACAAAGTTGTGTGCTCGAGATTGACCTTTTTCTTCCGGAAATTTTTTGTTGGGAGCCAAAAAGTTGTTGTGAGCTATGGGAGCCAGAAGAGCTACTACGTGTCCATCGGTCGTGTAGAGTGTCCTCGATGTTGTGGTTTCTTTTATGCACGCCTTCGCTTGAGTTGTTTTTTACGTACTTGCTGCTGCAAAGGCGTGCATAATAGGAAAAAAATAAACGAGAAAACAATATTTAACTTAAAAATTACTTTTTTTTATTCATTTAATATGTGCATTGTGCAGTGCATTCATTAAATATAAAAAAGAAACTAAAAAAAAAGGTAAGCTTACCCCTCTTTTGCATGAGCAAAAAAAGAATAAAGAAAAACATTTTTTTATGTAAATATGCGTTTATTTAGGTAATGATAACATATATTTGGACTTTTTTTTTGGCTTAATTTGGAAGTTAGCGCTTTTTTTTAATTTATTTTACAAAGTTAGCTATAACACACAAGAATATTAAAGCTAAGTATATAATAAGAGTGCTAGCGACCAGGCCTTCGGCTCTATGTAGGATTATATCTTGTTTGTTAAATTACAATCTTGTAAATATCTGTATATTTTGTTTATATTTATTGTTGTGACGTAGGGTAAGATGGATGAGGGTAGTATATTTGGAAAATGGGCTTTTCTAATGCTAACTAATTTTTTGCAGGTGTCCAGCAGGTGTGCGGTAGAGAGCTCTAGACCACATAAGTGGCAGTTCGGTTTTGGGTCTCCTGACAATACATGGCTGTGGGTGCCACTGCTGTGTCCTATCCGAAGGCGGGTGAAAATAGTGTTTTTCGCTCGGGATGTGTTGATAGGGAACTTGACTTTCTCCAAGTTTGGGTTGCAGTTCCTGTATCTGTGATGAAAGTTAACACAGATTTCGATTTTTTGCGAGTGGAGCTGTTTGAGAATAACTTTTCGCAGATCTTTTTCCGCTGAGGGGAGTATCATGATTGTGGGATACTTTGACTTTGCTTTTGCTGTATTGTCAGCCAACTCATTGCCCCTAATGCCCCTGTGGCTGGGAACCCAAAATATGTTAATTTTTAGAGGGGTTTTTATTAAACTCTCCCGTATCTGCACGATTGTTGGGTTTGTGTTAAATATATTTTTGACAGATTCTATAGTCGATAGGCTATCGGTACATATAGTAAACTTTCTAGTTCTGCCTTGTGCGTAAACGATGGCTTTCAGAATAGCTTCTGCTTCGGCTGAAAATACAGAGTAGTATTCTGGTGGTGATCCTGCTGATAGAATTTTATCATTGATGTCAACGCATGCGAATGCAGTGAGTTCAGCTGATTTTGTTGCGTCAGTGAATATCCACGTTCGATTATCATAAAATTTCTTGGCTGTTTCATTATAAAATAGTCGGCGGAAAGTTTCCCCGTTTGTGTGATTTTTTGGAAATTCCTGTAGCGCGCAGTTAATAGAGGATTGTCTAAGAAGCCACGAAGGGGCGTTGGAGATTTTCGGTGTTGTTGGAGTTGCGATATTCCATTCTTTGGAGAGAGCGCCGCATCGGCGTATTGTGGAGAGGTATCGGTAAGTTCTCCGTTGTTTGATAGCCTTCTGTACCACAGTTTGAAGGAGCTGGTTGGGTGAGCAGAACATTTTCGGGATAAGCAGGGCTGTTGTTTCTGCAACTCTGTTCTCTATTGTTGACAAACCCGCTTCTGCTAGGACGCATTTTATTGGAGATGTTGGAAAGGCGTTGATACTGCGACAAACCGCTGCACATACATAGGTAGATTTTTTGCAAAATTAGGCGGCCAAAAGTAAAAAAAAAAAATCATTTTAAGAACAAACTATTGATGCACATTGTTAGGAAATACTTCCGAGAAACTAACCTCATCATTCCCACTTTTCAAAATAGCGCCCGCGCCGAATTACAGGTAGTCAAACTTCGATTATCATTCACAGTGTTCATATTTAATTCTCGCCGTTTTCAGTGATACATTTTTCCAAAGTCAATATTTATTTTTGCAAAGTTACTATCAAAGTAATTGTGATGGATATCAATAGTCCAGATATGTATCTTTATGTGTTATGTAGTACTCACCAATTTTAAGAATGTTTTGCATACATTAGCATTGTTATAACCACATTTTTTGAGACAGATTTTTCTAAAAATAAAAATTTCAAAGGGGCTTATAACTACTTTCCCTGTCCGTCCCTGTAATATTTCTTCATTGAATAATTTATGCATAGTTTCAATAATTATATGAAGTTATATGCAGTTATATGAAGTTATATGAAGTTTTTGCGCGCCGATAAAAAAAAAAATTCGAGACCCTGTGCACAGTGGTTGTGGCCGTAGCTTAAAAATCAAAATATTAATCACACAATATTTTGCCAAAATGTACACAAATTATATAACAACCTTGATGGCAAACCGGATTTTTCTGGAAATCTAACGGGACTTGCGAAAAATTCCATTGAAAACATGAACACGTGTTCATGTTTGAAGCCGGACTACGCTTTGCTTGTTTTTCGCCACAACAAAAACGCTTTTCAAAGGGATAGAACGTGTGACAGAGTACTCCAGAAAAATATTATTTATAATGAATTTTGAAGTTGAAGGTATTTACTTTAATTTATTCTTATTGGAAGATTAAATTGACCAATTAAATATTTTTTGTGTATTTTTGAATAACCTAACCTTTTTTGTGGATAAGACTCTTTGAAAGCATTTTACAGCTGGCATATACATAAATTGCCAATAAAAAAATATATAGAACGAGAAAGACAACTGAAGAAAAAACATTAGAAGAACAGACAAAAAAAAAAAAAAAAGAACGATTTCGATTAGAAACTGGACTATTGGTAGACATGCCTAAAGCCAACATTGGCAATACAAATGATGGAAATACTAGTAGGCGGTTTTTCGAAAACACTTATTTGGCATCTGACATTACAGGAACTTATAAATATATAGATTTAAAGTTATTTTAGAAGCCATTTCCAGTGGCTTCAAAATTGATACTGCCAAATACGATGCATATGCCCTAGAAACTGCAAATCTATATATGAAGTTATATGGTTGGCATCCTATGACCCTCACTATGCATAAAATTCTATAACATGGAGCTAGCATAATTGAAAATGCATTGTTGCCAATTGGACAACTATCCGAAGAAGCAGCAGAAGCGCGCAACAAACATTTCCGATCAAGGGAAGAATGCAATTGCGACATCTATCAAAGGTTGTTATTAACTTCCGACCCACTCATAAGCTGTATGAAATCAACAAAAAAAATCACATGAACCATTTTTAAAGAAAGCCATAAATATGCTCATTCCTGCTGAGCCAAATGATACTGCTGAGCATCACGATTTGGACTCGGAAGCAGAATAAACATATTCGTTTTTTTTTTAATAAAATTATGCAACTCTGAATTTAAAAATAATAATATAATCTAATAGATAAAGCCAACTTTTGTAATGTTTCATTTAAAGTTAGCCCATATTCAATAGAAAACGTTGCCATTTTAGTATTAAGTTAAAAAAAATTAAATTAATGTATATTAATAGAAAATTAATGTATTTTAATAGGAAATAATATTATTTAAATTTTTTTCCATTTAAAGTGTATTCTATTAAAAAAATAATTTTGGCCGCCTAATTTTGCAAAATCTACCTATGTGCGCTGTGTGGTAGGCTGGTTTAAACAGGCGGACATGTGACTTTGCGCACCAGCCGAATATTGGCAACGCGTAATCTATTTTTGCCAGTATAAGAGCCCTGGCGACATTTATAAGACCATTTGTATTTATTAAGGAATGTTTGGAGCTAAGATATTTTATAATGTTTAGTTTTTTTTCAAGGTTATCTCTGAGATACAGACAGTGATTCTTAAATGTCATTCTCTTGTCGAAATATAGGCCTAATATCTTAAGAGCCTGGACGCATTCTATAGTAAAGTTATAAAAGCTTAAACTAGAGCATGTACATATTTTTTTTTACAAATGTGCAAAATTTTGCATTTACTGGGAGATAGGGTTGCACCAGAGCCCAGACCCCAGTTGTATATTTCCTTAAGTATATCTTTTACAATATTGTTAAGTTTTGTTTTCCTTGATTTTACTAAAGATTATGGCATCATCTGCGTACATGATTGATTGAATTTTTTAGATACAATTTTGTTGATTTCTTCAAATGCTATAATGAATAGAATAACCGATAATGGCGATCCTTGGGGAATGCCAGTATATAAATTGTGATAGTTTGAAAGTACGTTGTTGATCCTGACTTGAAATGAGCGGCGGGACATAAAAGCCTTCACTATATTGAATACTTTTGTACCAACCCCCCATTGTTCGAGTTGCTGAAGAACAGTATGGGCTCCCACGCGACCAAATGCCTTTTCGAAATCAGTCGCCAAAAGCGTGACATGATTTCTTGAGGAAAGGGCGTCTGACACGAAGTGCTGCAAGTGCAGCAGAGAGTCCATCGTACTGTGTTTGGGTTTGAAGCCTACTTGGTTCGAGCTGATCAGTTTATTTTTGGTAGCGTACCATAAGAGTCTACGGGCGATCATTTTTTCGAATGTTTTGGCGATACATGGAAGTAATGAGATGGGTCGGTAGCTAGCAACTTCATCAGATGGTTTGTTTGGTTTTGGGATAGGTACAATGATGGCAGATTTCCACACGTGGGGGTACTGACCAACAGAAAATATATTGTTGTATAGGTTTAAAAGCTCTGCTTTGCCTGTGGCGGGCAGTTGTTTAAGCATCGGATACGAGATTCTGTCGTGACCTGGTGTTTTGCCTTTAGCCTTTGTTAGGGCAGTTTCTAGTTATAATTCTGTGAAATCGTATTCGAGTTGTTTAGCAGATAGACTAAGTCTACCAGGAGCATGAATATACTCAAGGGATGCTGCCTTTTGTTGTCTGTATTGAATGTTGAAGTTGCAGTCCTCGGAATACTTTGACCAAGTTGTGGCAAATATGTTCGATATTTCTAAGGATTTAATGTCGCGCCAGATTTTTTTGGAGGAGGATTGAGGAGAAATATTGGATGTGAAGGCACCGAGGCTCTCACGATTGGCTTCTTTAACTGCACGCTTAAAGAACGCATTTGCTCTTTTGTAAGCTATGAGGTTAGCATCTGTCATTTTGTATTTATAGATTTGCCATAATTTTTGCTTTTTATCCCGAAGATCTCCCAGATTTTTATTCCACCAAATTATCTTTCTTTTAAATGTGTGGGGTTTGGTCTGTGGAATTGCCTTATTTGCCGCCATCCGAATTGATTTTGGTAATTTGAGAGACTTGCAGTTGAATGTCTGCATTTTGTGTGAATGAGGTGTGGGTATTATAGTTTAAACGAAACAATTCCCAATCGGCTAAATCAATTTTGAATTTTGGGGAGAATTTAGACTTTTCAAAATGAAACTGATTTAGTATTTCAGTTATGACTGGGAAGTGATCGCTGCTGTATAGGTCGGGTAAAACTTCCCAATTGCAGTGTGGATGCAGATTAGAGGAGATAAACGTGAGGGGTATGTGTGTGTAGGTCTTATGTGTGAAAAAATGTGTTGGACTGCCATTATTCAAAAAAGATAGGTTAGTTTTTGAGACGGCTTCGATAATATTTTTTCCTCTGGAGGTGGTGCGTGGGGAGCCCCAAGCAAAACCCCAGGCATTGAAATCTCCAGTAAACAATAGTGGAGCGGAGAAGCTGTTAATTATTGTAAGTATTTCGTTCCCAGAAAAATATTGATCAGGGGGGATATAGCTGTTAAGAATAGTAAATTTTTCGTTAAGTTTTAATTGAATGGCCAAGTGAAGTATACTTGAGCTGGTCAGAGAAGGGAGCAGAGAGTGAGGTAGGTGCCTTTTAACAAGAATTCCTATTCCTTGTTTGGCATTAAGTTTGTGTGGTAGGTTGGTGAAGTAACCTATGTATTGTTTGTTGCAGATTATGTTTTTTGAGTTAAAAGGTAAGTTAGTTTCTTGAAGACATATTATATCTGGATTTATTTTATTTATTAGAATCGTTAATTCATCAAAATTATTTATATATCCTTTTAGGTTCCATTGAATAACTTTAATGGTCATAGATAAATGAAGTAATAATTGATATATGTATGTCTTTAGGGAACATAGTATTTTTTTTATTTTTTATTTATTTATTATTATTGTATCAGTCGGACATTGACTCAGTTGGGTCAAGATCGATGGTGTTATTTGGTGTTGAATCAGATAATGATCTAAGAATTGACATAGAGAAGGAGACAGTTGGGATGATGAAGAGGGAAGTGCTGAGGAGAGAGTAGAAGGAGATTGAGTGTTATTTCGTGGAAGTGAGTCGGGCGACGAGAGGCGATCGTCAGAGCCAATAATATTGCTCTTATCAGTTTGACGGTTTATGTTGTACTTTGCTTTTTGTGCTGTGCTATTTTCGTTTTCTATGTTTGCTGTGACTGCGGCGTAGCTGTCGGGCTTGGATTGTTTAGGCAAGGCAGCTTTGTAATAAAGCTTTGCCTCTCTCATTGTACATTTCTTCGTGGTTTTTATTTTCAGTATTTCTTTTTGCTGTATGAATGCACTACATTTTTTGTCTGAGGCAGCATGGTTCTGTGAGCAATTCACGCATTTTGGAGAGCAGGTACCAGAGTGCGGGGTGAGTCCACAGTTACTACACGTTGTTTCGTTCTTGCAGTGTTTTTGGGTATGGCCGAGTTTTTGGCAAGATTTGACCCCATGGGACTCGGAACAAATTCGGATACCTTTACAGTGTGCCAGCATATGTCGATTTTCGATGGAAGGTTGTAGATATCGAAAGCAAGAAGCATAACACCCGACGGTTTTGCTACACCCTCAACTTGCTTGGTGAACTTGTAAATTGCGATAACTTTTTGGGAGGCGAGCTCTTCAAGAATTTCGTTTTCGGGCACGTTAATAAGGTAGGGTGCATAAATAGTCCCTTTAACCGAATTAAGTGATTGGTGGAGTTGGCATTCTATTTTGCATATACCTGGGAGTTCTTTTGCGTTGATGAATTTGTTGGCGTCGTCGATTGATCGAACCAGCATTAGTAGATTTCCGTCTTTTAAATTTGTTATTGAGTTAATATTCTTATCGATGTGCTTAAGCGTCTTGTGTACAGCGAAGCAAGAATATTCTGAGATTGTTTAATCACTGTCTTTGGCGGAGATTATTATATATTTTGGGTTAGCAATGTTGTTAGATGGCAGTTCGGGAAAGTCATTTAAAGTTTTTGAAGGTGGTTTACGTTTTTTTGTTGGGGGACTGTCGGCCAGAGTGCTGAACCGATTATGTCCCAGGTTTGGGGGCCCCGGGCCACCCACGGTTTTTTTTTTTTATCTGCGATCAAGCGCTTGAAACTAATATTTTGTTCAAGTAACGGTTGTGTGTGAGTGTGAGGAGAGAAGAGAACTGATAACAGCACGATTGGGTTAGCAACTGACGTCTGCTCGCGATGAGTGTTAGTCGGTGACTGTTAGCGCTTTTTAGAGTTTGCCATATATGGCTTTTTATGCAATTTGGTTAAAGTTGGTAAAACCGTTTCCTTTGACATTATAGCATAGAAATACATTGCATTCCAAACAAAAGTGTATGAGCGGAAAGAACAATTGTTTTGGCAGAGTTGCCTTTGCTTTTTCCATGTGGATCGTCAATAAAAAAAAAAAATTAAGTCTGTCGGTGTCTCTTGTTTATTGATACAAGTTGGAAGATTGATATTTTTTTAAATGGATAGTTCTCATTCGGATACGGTGGCAAGTGACCAGTGTTGCACAATTGAGAAGTGAGAAGCCATATATGGCTTTGTATGCGGTAAAGGGTTAGCATAAAAAAAACATTACATAAGCATTACATCGCTTTAGTACAAATAAAAAATAAAGTAAGCATGTCGCCGTACCGACTTTGATATACCCAGTACCAGTTTGATATCCGACCTTTATTACTCGTTGTTACGTTTTGTTAGATGTCCACTTCTATATCTTTCTCTCTCTTGCGAAGAACGAACTTATACCAATCGCGTGCCATCTCAATCACTCACCCGGCTGCCTTTACCAAATTTCATCATGATATTTTTAATATTGGACTTAGCGAAAATTTGAAATAAACTTGATTTGCGTACACGAGCCTGCATGCCAACTTTGGTGACATGGGATCTAGGTGTTGACATTGCTATTTCGACTCGGCTGTTGTTGCTGATCAAGAATATATATACTTTATAGGGTCGAAAACGCTTTCTTCTGCCTGTTACATACATTGTGGCAACTCTGTTGTACCGTTTTACTGTATGGGTACACGGTATAAATATGAACCATTCACCTGGCGGGTGCCAAAACTTAAGTTATTGTGTCAAGTGTTGTGAGAATAAGTCTGTTGATCTAGGTGAATTAAAATGCGCGAGTGCCTTGTAAAAACTAATCTATATTTATTCACAGAATTGATATGGAGGCACTGATGGTGCATAAACATGGAAATTCAACTTAACAAAAATATCTGAGTCGGAAAACACCGCCCGATGGCTATGCCGAAATTTAAAACACACCCGGTCACTCCTGACAGTGCAACCGCACTCGCCCACCGCGGAAATTCTTCTTCACCTTCCCCGCTGGTCACCCTTTGACGTGAACATGCCGCCCCCTTGCAACAAGTTGCAATTGCCCCTTTCGGCAGGGTGATGGATAAGAGCCGCTGCGTTCTGGATCGCCAAGATGCCGCAACAGGAGGAGCTGTCGGTAGCGGGGAACCTTCATGGACCGGGCATCCATCCTGGCTTTGTTGATCTGAGGAAAGTCGTCGGAAAGGAGGACTGAAGCAATCGGTGTTGGAGTCCATTAACCCTCCATGTGTAGAAGGGTGTGGTGCATTTTGCCACATCGGCGACACTTTGAAGTGCTGCGGCAGGATCCAGTGGAATGTTGATGGGCCTGACAGTTGGGGAAGTTTTTTTTTTTTACGGCTGCCTGCAACCTCTCTTTTGGCCGTAAACTTAGAAAACGTCGGCACTGGCGAAGCGCGTGTGTCCCGTGACAAATGCGACAACTAAAGAAATCCAGGTTGCGGATGCGATTGGAGGAGACTCCTCTTTCGGAGGAGCTTGAGGGAGGCGTTTGTTTTTCGGTTTTGTCATATAACGAGTGTGGTGACGTATTGGATTCTACTAAAATGAACAACCGACATGTTTTATAAGTCGGGGATGATCGGGAGGGGCTCTTCTCCAAGCACCAAATCAATGGGAGAACTTTGGTTCTCTTATAATCCACCATTGCTAGGTAGAAATTTCGTAAGAAAATGTAATTTTAAATTGACACAGGTTAAAATCATTAATAAACAACAATATTCGTCATTTATAAAACACAGTCAGGCAGATTTTGTAGAGGTTTTTAAATCTGAGATTAGAACTTATAATCTCAGCAAGATTCAGTTAAAAGTAGTAAATGGTGTTACACCACAATCTTTTAAACCGAGGGCTGTACCTTATGCATCGAAAACAAAAATATAACGTTCAAATTGGGGGACACCATTTGAGGAAATGTTAAAGCCAAATGGGGAGATACGCATATGTGGTGATTATAAGTTTAAACGCGAACAAGTGCGAATTTTAAGACAAAAATCAGTTATCTAGGATTCACGATCGATAAAACAGGCTTGACCAAAAATAATGCACACATAGTAAGTGGATAGTAAATTATTGGTCCATTCGACCAATAGCTTTTATTTTAAGGTCTTTAAATGAGGGGTGATAAGAATTACAGTACACTTTAAAAAGAATCTTTAGCAATCGTTTATTGTGTCACGAAGCTACAATATTACATACAATCTGCATATCTGCTCGGAAAGCACTTCATATTGCGTACAGACCACAAACCACTAGTGGGTATTTTTGGAGATTTAAAAGGATTGCCTATAATGACGTATGCACAAATACAACGCTGGACAATGATATTATTAAAGGCAACTTGGTCAGAAGAAAATACTTACATCAATCTTATTCTATCTGAAAATCCATTTCCAATGAATTACAAGGATACTTAGACATTAAAGGAAAGCCACACTAATTGACATTCGAATATGACTGTATGATACAGAGTATTAGTTTCTCCGAAGTTGAGAAAAAGGATGTTAGATGAATTTCACTCATCTCATCTAGGAATAGTCAAAACAAAGATGTTAGCAAGGTCATACATTTGGTGGCCTGGATTGCATCATCAGATCGAAAACATGATCAGGCAGTGCATACCATGTCAACAACTACAAGCTAGACCAGAAAAAAGTTCACTTATCTCTTGGAAGCCTACAGAAACTGTATGGAGTAAAATACATGTAAACCACGCTGGTCCCATTAACAACCATTACTTACTAGTAGTCGTTGATTCACTTTCGAAATGGGGGAAAGTATTTTTAACTAAGAGTATCACATCACCATTTACTATAGCGAAATTAAGTGAATTTGTTGCTAGATATGGATTAGTAGATGTACTGGCTAGTGATAATGGGAGATAATTTACGTCAGAAGACTTTGCAATGTTCATGAGAAACAATGGTATTAAACACATTTCAACTGCTCCTGGCCAGCCATCTACGAATGGTCAATAAATCGATAGGCGCAAATTTGAAAGTCAACAATACATACGATCTTAGGACAATTTTGAACAGATATTTGTTAGATTATCGTACTACAATATATTGTACAACAGGAAAATTTCCTGCAAAACCTTATGGGAAGGACTCTAAAACTAAGTATAGTTTATTGAAACCACCATCGATAGATAGTGTTATATCAGCAGCAGCAAAGTGCTCATAACTATGGTGAATGTCCAGTTTTAAAGGGAAGTCAATGTTATGGTAAGAGATTTCAGAAATGCGAACAAGCCAAGTTGGGCTCAAGCGACAATAGGTAGCAGATCAGGACCACGCAAGGACCAAATCAAGATACAGACAAGGTGAGATTGTTGGTGAGTATCAAAGACGGAAGGGTAATAAAACATCAATAATAGAATGTATACAGCATGTATATATGACATACTTTAAGTGGGGGCGTATTATATATACACATGTATATACATAAATTAACTATGTGTTGAATCCATTGAAAAGCATTGAAATGAAACAAATGTTGCGGTCTATAAATCTAAATATTACAAGACATGTGGATATACACTGCCGCCCAACTGAATGGGTTCATGATCTCAGAGGTAGGAATTTGTTCAAAAATTCTAAACCAGTATTCCGATTTACATAATATTCTTTAATTCTCAAATCATATTAGAATAAAACGCTGAAAATTTGATTTATTTTATACTTATCTTATCTTCTGAGATAGTATCAAAATTAGTGAATGATGGATTTGTAGGTTTCCGCGTTCATTTTGGAGGTAACAAACTGAAGTTTGCAAGTGCCAAAAACTGACACCGACCCCCACACCATTACACCTCCCTCACAGCTATGGCGACGGCTCAGGAAATGCTCTCCCTCTCGAAGATCGTTATAATAATAGTTGTTTCCATTAGGGCCGACTAAATTAAACTTTTGTTCGTCTAAGCTCGTCCAGCTCATGTGCTTGCGCGTGTGTGTGTTGTGTTGACACTTTAAGTGAGAAAGTACAAATTAGCCTAAACTTACATAAAGAAACTGAAAACATTTGCAAAATTATTACTCAATCTGCACACCATAACATACCACAATCCTCACCAAACCGCTTCAATAAAAATACACCGTGGTGGAATAAAACTCTAACGCAACTTAGAGCCAAAAAACACATGGAAAGCTTTCAAACGTAACAACAACACCGACAACCTAATCAGCTACAAACGCCAACGTTTTCTTTCGGAGGGAACTCAAAGTATCTAAAATCAAAGCTACAACTGAAGTCACTTCCACAATAGAACAGAACACCCCTTCCCACAAAATCTGGACTAATATCCTACGCTTTTGAGGACTCAACCCAATCAAACACATTCACTGCATAAAAAACCCAACCAAAAACTTACCCAAAACAGACACCCTAACACTGGTCAGACCAATGTAAAGATACAAACTTTAATCAAACCTTTATTACAAACAAACACTCAAGTAAACCATTAAACCATTAAAACCATATACCCCACCCCTCAGCCCAAACAATAGAGTCCGACATAACCCAAATTGAACTTCTGTTCGCACTACACTCCTTTAAAGGGACCATACCTAGCCTGAATAGAATATCATACCCTATGATAAGGAACACCTCCAATACAGTCAAAACAAGACTTACTCACCTCTTTAACAATATATTTAAAAATTTCATTCCACAGTCATTTTAAACCAGTCTAGTTATCCCCATTCTCAAGCCTACCTCCAACAAATCATCAATAACCAACTATAGACCAATCTTCTTAAGCTGCTGCCTATCAAAATACTCGAAAAAAACAACCTAATCCACCCAAATCAATTCGAATTCAAACGTGGCAAGTTGGTTTCAGACGGTCTGCTGACAGCAGATTTTCCAATAACCAAATTGCTGCCAAACAGAAAGCACTGCGCTGTCATTGCCCTTGATTTCTCAAAGGCTTTTGATAGACTTGAAGGGCACTCCATAATCGAGCAACTAATAGAATGGAAATTAGGCCCCAAAATTATTAACTTCAAAAAAACACTTTATGTCCAACAGAAAAATAAAAACAAAAATTAATACCACAATCAGTTCCTCCAAAACTGCAATTGTACTCTATCCTTTAACCATATTGCAATCCCCCAAGTAACCCGACTTAAAATACTAGGACTAACAATAAACAATAAATACAGATGGGACTCGCATATAACACACATCCAACCATCCGTTAACAACAAACTGAACATAATAAAATGTTTATCTAGCCCTAAGTTCAACTGCAGTTACGCCATATTCATTTATAGGCACGCGCCTAGGTCTGCGCTGAACAAATTAAAACCAACACATAATGCAGCAATACGCACAGCCCTTGGCGCTTTTCCCTCAACTCCCATCCATAACCTATTTTTCGAAGCCAACCTACCTACAATAGAGCAAAAAATAGATCCAATGACAGTCAAAGCATCCAAAACAATCCTTCATAGTACCAAATCTCCAATCCACAAATTCACCAATCAAATAAAACACCAAAACAATAAGAAACTAAAATCCACATTGGAAAAAAAAAAAAAAAATCATTTTCTTTTGCAAAGAACTTCACTCCCCTACCTTTTACCACCCAACAAAGAAAACACCCCTTGGCTCTTTCCACCTTCCACCATCAACACCTCTCTTTACAACTTTAGTAAGCCCATCACATCACCATAACCACCGATACTATAGTCCTAAAACCAGGCATCCTACCACACTATTCCTCCATCCTCTCCTCAGAAACGATAGCCGTTCTGGAAGCAATTAGCCAAGAAGCAAGAAAGGAAACTTCATAATATGCTCTGACTCCCTATTAGCCATTAAATCCATAGGCAACATCAACAACAAAAACCTCTACCCCACATTAATAAGATCAATCCTAGCAAAACCAACACTAAAATAAAACTCCTCTGGATCCCCAGCCACTGTGGCATAAAAGGCAACGAACTTGCCGACCAAACTGCAAAATCCACCTTACATACCCTCCTCCACTTCACTCACAACTTCAACTGTAATGACATAAACAAATACCTTAAACACAACCTATTCCAAAAGCTTAAAAACAACATAAATCGCTGCAACACACGGTACCAAGAGGTGAACAGCAATATAACACATACAGGACACTATCTCAAAAACATGAAGCAAAAAGACATAACACGGATAGACCAACTAAAAAATCCTTCGACTTAGATTAGGTCACACAAGATTCACTCAACAACACTACATTAACCCGAACGACATAACACCTTGTCCAAACTGCCACACAATATCCGACCTAAACGTAGAACACGTACAAAAAAACTGCCCTGCAACCATCCACATTAGGAAAGAAATCTTTCAGATATTATGCCCAATAGCAACCCTTGCAAACCCAATTCCAACAAACCTCTTCACGATAATCAACTACCTTAAAAAACCAATTACTTCTACATCCTTTAGGTTTCAACTTAGTTTAATAAATGTAAATTATGTAAATTTGTTAATCTGTGAATATGTTTATTTGTAAATATGTATGTATTGAAGCAGCTAACGCTTCAGTAAAAATTAAGTTCCGACTAATTTTCATTAGTCCTAACTCAAAGATAAATAAATAGATACATATACAAAACTCTAAAAGGAAACAAAGCAGGCAATATTCAATCTCAATGTTTAACAAATCAACGAGCAACCTAAGAAATATTCAACCCTTTACTTTAAAAAGTAACAATATATTTCATATACATATGTCACATGTGAAATTTAAAATGGGATTTAAATGGAAAAAAAAAAAAACACAAAAAAAAAAACAATAAACATTTAAATGAAAAAAAAAACACAAAAAAAAAAACAATAAAAAATGTACACCCTCCCTATTTGCAATGTTTTCATCACCCGATGTTCTTCTGGACTCCTCCTTCCACGGACTTATTTCCTTTCCTCTCTGAGATACATTTAGTAGTTCATTTTAAATAATATTGGTAACAAATAATATTGGAAATTATTATTTTGTTTGTTCTCTTGAAGTATATTATAAAATTTCATGGACAACAACTATACCCTTATATAGATTCCTTTTACCAGGACACCATTTTTTTCTTAATGAATACATTAATACAATTTCCTACTTTATGTTGCTCACATTCCAGGAACGGACCTACCTAAAAACAGAGTTTATTTTTACTTCGGGGGTAGGGAGGACACAACAAAAAAAAATGATGCTGGGGCGATATGAGCGAAGTGCATCGAGAGCCGATGACTTACAAAATAAATAAAAATGTTTTTAAGACGTTGTTTTCTCTATCCTTCTTTTCTGTTTGATTGCCTACTATGGATATATGTATTTGTCCATTTTTTTTATTGCGTGTTTATTATTATTTTATAAATTTTGAATTCATGCACATTAGTGAATTGTGTTTACAATGAACGAGACTAAAGTGCAGCATACGTCTAAATTAATGCCACACATGAACAAATTGATGCTTTTGATGCCTATTAAGTCCGCGAAAAAAAAGTGGGACACTCACAAAAAATTTAATTAAAAACAAACAAATTGGTGCTTAAAGTTAATCAAAACATATTTCAATTTAATATAATTTAATCTAAAAATCTAGTAATATATAAAAAAATTAAACAAAATATTAACTGGGACAAATTCATAATTTATGTCTCTCAACTTAAAAAATTAACAAAAAAAAAAAAAACCTTTTTAACCACAAAAAGGTTTTAAATTGAGCACCTTTGGTTGTTCAAGACATAGAATGAACGAGCTTATGAAGCATTGTAATGTCCAATTTTCACCAATCTTGCATAATTGCTGTTTTTAATTATATTAAACTTGCAAGTTGCTTTCCATTGGCATAAATTTGTTGAGTTAAGATGCCCCAAAGGTTTTCTATTGGGTTTAGATCTAGGCGTCCTGCTGGCCACTCTAAAACAGCGATTTGTGCATCTCTAAAATACCCTTTTGTCAACTTTGCTATGTAGATCGGTGCATTATCCTGCTGGAAAATCTATTCTTCTCTTTCCTTTGATGTAGAGACTCCACCACGTAATCCATGAGCATGACAAGCAGCGCATCACGGCGCTAAACTTGATGTTTTCGAAAGCACCCTTGAAGTTCCCAAAAAGACCAAGCACACGGTCATCCCTTTAGTCTCCAACGAAGTTTCGGCAATGATCCTCCTTCGTCTTCAGCATGAGCTTCTTGAAGCTGCGCAGTTTCGCTCCCTCCGCGCCTAGCATCCTGGAGCCTTCGCCTAAGTCTCCTGATCACATGACGTTTAGTACTCAGTTCCGTGGTCCACCACTTCACCTTTCCTGCAGCTCGCGACGGCCTGCGACCTAGCACCCTGTCGCACGTGGACTGTACGGCAAGGCAAGTGCAGACACCGAGGACTCCAACGGCAAATTCCTGATGTGCTCCTGGATTTCCTTCACCAGTTCAGAGTCGAGCATTCTTGAGTTTCCAGGACAGAAAACAGGAAGCACATGTGCTCTCAACTGTGTCTCGGGAACGCGATAACACAACGGTAATGATGTTATTGTCGCTTATTTTTAACTCGTCTACACTCCAGTCATACGCGGCCCACGCAGACGCTGCTTCATTGACAATCGTAACGTCGATATCGCTTTTTCCTCGTCGATTGTCAATTGTATACACCTCGACAACTCCGGCTTGGCGTGCGAGAATCCAATGCTCCAGCTGCTCAGCCCGTTCGTGGCTCAGAATGCCACGAAAGTGTTTGTAGCGCTTACTTAACCATATAAGAGATACAGCATGAGCATGGAAGTACATCGAGGTCAAGTAAATTGAGCCAAGTTTATCTGTGATCCTCACACATTCTCCAGCCTCGGTGGTCAAAGACTTCACTGGTAGGCAGATAACATCTGGGTCGTCGATGATGACGGCGGAATTCCTCCTGTGTCCCTTGAAAATCCGGCTGCCAAACACCCTCATCCAGGCTGGGAATCCGGTGTACCGACCAACCTCATCCACGTATGGCTCCTGGAGCGCATTAGGGTGGCCGAGGTCACGTATACGCACACCGATATCGATGCACCCAGCGCGGCCCCGCTCAGGGTTCGCTTAAGTGAAGCTTAACATGTTAGTGTCTAGCAGCGACCCGCGCAACTACCACCGCATAATGGGGCGAGCTGCCAAGAGCATGCAATGCGCCGACGGTAGCTCTTTTACTCGGCAGTTCTGACAGTGCGCCGAATTCGAGCACTTTTCTGCGCTGTGTCCCTCTTGCCCACATTGCCAACAGGTGTTCACCTTGGCAGGACAATTGGCCACCTTATGACCAAGTCCGACATACCTATGACAAGCATAAGTGCGTATGACTGCGCGGCATCGGTAATTCTCCCACTTGATGTAGATGACACCTTCATCAATGATGGCCAGCGCTCCGTCATCCACCTTAAGCGTCACATTGACGTGAGCGCCATCAGTGACGGACCAGGGCTTGGACTCCGGCTTTACAGCCATGCAGAACCTCTCCGCAGTCATCTTTTCCCCGAAGTTCTTCTCGTAAAGCTCCTCCATAAAGACCTCTGGCGACCAGTGCGTATCCAAGGCAAACAAAAACGTTGTTATTTATTATAAGTGATAAGATAGAAAAACAAAAATAATTGTTATTTGCCAACTTTTATGACCAAACATTTTTAAATTGTCTATTTTTCTAAAATAATTTATATATATTTATTTCCCAATTCTTGTTTTTCTGACTATAGGTCCAAAACAAAAACAACTTGTGGGTAATTTTTGATTTTCCCAATATATTTCGGACTCCGTCGGAGACCGTCTTCAGGGGCTGCACAATAACAATAAAATCATTAAATTATTACACAAACAAAAACAAATAATAATTTAGTTCCATACATTTTTTTTGGTTTTTCACGTTGTCCGTTTTGTCCAACGCGGAGTTTTACAGTCGAGTTTTGTGTCAGGTAGGTGTCTATACATATATATGGGCGCAATTTTCTGTGTCTGTTTTAAAATTGAGTCTGATATTTGTTGGTGTACTGATGATGTGTAGCATCTCAACAGTAAAGCGTTTGTTATAATATCGACACAGAAGAGAAAACTGGTGAGTGTCCACTTTCTGCACAGTGTGCTGCAAGCGCTGCTTTTTTGGATTGATTTCGGTTCTTGTTTTCGTGTTTTACTTATGTTCAGATATTCTCCTCTTCAGTTTGCTCTTAGTCGTTCCAACATAAATTAAAAAACTTCTTCGTCGTGTATTGTGGCTAATATGCTATTCTAATACTATCTTTGCCATATACATACATATATTTGAGTTTTGTAACCTGTCAGAAAATCCTAGGAAGTATGTGGCTGCTTTGTACTTCATTGTGGCTTCTGTGTCCAATTTGGCTCCCTTCCGTTCAATGTTGTCTGATTTTATTATTCCACGTATTAATCCTGCCTGAAAGCCATGCTTCGTAATATAATCTAGAGGCGTTTTTTATTTTTCGTGTGGAATATTTCGTCGCTTGTACCTTAAACTCAACGAATATAATTTTTGGCTGTATTAATGATTGTGTTTTTATGATGTTTTGAGTAAAAGTTAATAGTTCGTCCAGATGCTGCAGGTTCTTGATACCAGTCTAGTTTTATTTTTTTTTGTCCATCCTGCATACATCGAGTCGAGAAATGGTAATTTGTCATTCTGGTACAAAAGGCTGTCACACGCCTGCATAACTTGAACTTAGTAATGGATGATGTTATGGAAAAGAATCCCGTTAATGATATAAAAGTATAGTCAAATCCGGATAATTAGTAATAATAAACTGCTGGTCCCTTGAAAAAAACTTCGTTAATTCCTATGAATTCCATATATTTTGGTCGCCTCGTTAATTCCCAATTTTTTTGCCTCTTATAAATTGTAATTTCGTTTCGAAAACCCTTGTAATTCGCAATGCTTGACTTTGTGGCGAATGAAACAACCGTTAGGTCTCGCAAACTGGTGTGCGTGGTGCCTGTGTGTCGCTTCACATGCGAAAATTTGTTGTTCGTTCATGGGTTTTACATTAGTTTGCTCATTACTTTTGAAACGTAAAGATTATCAAAATGTCAAGCAAACGTTTTCATACAACACCATCAATTTTACAAAAACAAAACATCATTTCAGCCATTGATAATGGAGCAAACAAAAATTGATGTGATGAAAGAAACAATTTGGAATTGCTCCATCAATATTTACTTCAATTCTTAACAGAAAAAATGTACAATATTATGGAAACATCCGCACGCAGTAAAGTAAAGCGTCAAAAACTTCCGGAACATCCAAAACACGAAAAGTCTCGACTATAGTGGCTTACACAATGTCGACAAAGGAATGTCCCCATTGGGGGAAAGATTTAAAAAAAGCATTGTTTTTTGCAAAATCAATGAATATTAATGATTTTAAGGCAAGAAGTGGTTGACTAGATCGTTTTAAGAAACGACACAATGTTGCATTTAAAAAATTGTTTGGCGAAAGTTCCGATGTTAATCAAGAGATTTGCTTGGACTGAAAAGAAAAATTGTGTGATTTGATAAAAGATTAAGGAGCTAAGGACATTTTTAACGAAGATGAAACAGGGTTATTTTACAATTTTTTGCCACATCGTATATATTGCTTTCAAAACGAAAAATGTCATGGTGGTAAGCACAGTAAGGATCGAGTAACATTACTATTTGCTTTAAACATGGATGTCACCGAAAAACTTAATCCCCTACTAGTTGGAAAGTCTGCAAAACCAAGGTGCTTTAAAAACATTTTCAGCTTTCCAATTGATTATCGAAACAATAAGAAGGCGTGGATGACAACTGATCTATTTAACAATTGGCTTCAAATGTCAAATGCAGTATAGCAGCTAAAAACCGAAAGAATTTGTTATTTATGGATAATTGTACGGCTCATAGCGGATCCCTCCTCTTAGCCATATAAAAATTAATTTTTTGTACGGCTCATAGCGGATCCTTTCTCTTAGCCATATAAAAATTAATTTTTTGGCACCTAACACCACATCCAAGCTGCAGCCTCTGGACATGGGCATTATTAAAAATTTTAAAGCACTATACCGCAAGGAAATGGTTATTAAGCTAATTTCTTGCAAAGCCTGGAAAAACGTTTGCGTAACTTGCATTCAGAACTGCTTCAAAGCTTGCGGTCTTATACACGGATTTTCCCTGGGAAAAGGGACATTTGAGACTTCTGAAAATCCTGGCTTGACGACTATGTAAATGTTGACAATGTTGCTGTATGCTTCAATATGATGATGACTGATGAAGACATTTTGGAGAAAGTGACAGAGATGAAAACTACAACGAAGATGACGGCGCGGATGATGATGCAATTTTAACAAATTGCCAAGCTAAAACTGAAGTTCACCGACTAAAACTTTATTTTTCAAATCCTCCGAATGTTCCGGATTATGTTTTTGATCACATATTAAGCTTAAATAATTCAATAAGGAAAATAAGTGAAAATAACATGAAACAATCAAAAATTACAAGCTTTTTCAAATCTTAATTTTTTGTTGATACGTAGTACGTACATACTCATGATTTTAAAATAAATGTACATATGTTTAATTTTATATGGAAATTTGTTTTCGAGTACGTTGTTGTTGGAGTAAGTTATGATTAAAAAATTGTTTAAATTGCAACGAGGAATTTTACGTTATGTAATGCCTATTTTATTTTTAAATTAATTAAAAATCTGAAGCGACTTAAAATATAAAATCTCTTGGATTCGTAATTTTGATTTTTTTAAATCCCTTTAAATAGAAGACTTGGTAAATCATAAACCTCTGTCAATTGTAAAAAAAATCTGTTCCCTTGCAATTTCGAATTATCGGGACTCGACTGTAATAATAAACAATATGAAAAATTACGCAACATACAACTTGGACAAATATGTATTTCTTTAACTAGTATAACAGACAATCAAATGCAAAAGTAGGAAAGAGAAGACAAAAATAGAATCTTTTTCTCATGTGTACTATCAGCAAAGCGACACAGACTAAATGCTGTGAGAGATGGGGTTGCAGGACAACCGATGGCACTCTCGATAGTATCGATATTTTCTTAAAACGAAAATAGCTCCATAATCTTTTGATGCAATCGGTTGTTTATAAAATAGCAAGGAGGCTGAGAAAATTCTAAATTTAATGGTTTACTTTTCGTTTTTAATCTCTTGGTTATTAGGAAGATCTGTTGTATCCGCATACTGACAATATGGATGAGTATTTGGGAAAAACAGATAAGTAGACGATACTTTGTACAAACATATATTCCTTTTTGCATTTCATATTTTCTTTGAAATTCGTTTACCTAATGCTTCTTTAACCTAATGTCGTTTTTCAAGCCTTCCACATATTAAGCCCACTATTGACCTAAATGCTACAGCCTCCAAATAGCAAAGTGGTAAACGGAAAAGAAACTCTTTCGAGTAGTGAAACCATTATGGTGTATCTTGTTGTTAAAAGTAACAAAATATTGTAACAAATATTGAGTACTTTGTTCCTTAAATCAATTAATTGATTAATTGAAACTATAAGGTTGAAAATTTTTTATGTTGCACGTTAATTTGGTAAAAATTGTGGTGGAATATCGCCTGTTTTGTTTTCTTTCTTAGGTTTCTATGTGTAATAACTTGAAGATTAAATCAAGGCTGATAATGTAGATTTAAAAACAGAAATTGTTATTTTACATTTTCGATAGTGCTATCGATAGTACTGTTGAAGGTATCATTGTTTTTTACCTTTGATGGTAAAAACATCGATGGGTTCATCCATTGACAAAAGGATCATCGATTGATTTGGCTATGTCGATTCGCCTGTTGCTGCTGATTAAGAATATATTTACCTTATAGGGTCTGAAACGCTTCCTTCTGTCTGGTACATACATTGTAGAAACTTTAATATACCCTTTTACCCTTTGGGTACAGGGTATAATGACCCAAATGTGTGGGTGCATCAAGCGGTTCCAAAATCGTTGTAAGAGTACCGGCAGCTATAACCCGACCCGTAACCAGTCGGAACCAGTTCGAACCAGTATCGAACTAGTAGGAACTTATACTCATAATTGATCAATTATACATTGCAGTCGATATTCGTCGCTACCTTTTTTTATTTGTAGCACAATGCACGGTTGCCTATTAGACTTAGCATAATTTAAAATGTATTACGCAGAAATTTTGAGAAATTTACATTTGAAAATATTACCGAGGTTAACACCGAAGGCGTAGCGAAAGGGGCTTAACATGGACTCACGTAAGGAGATGTGTGAATTAATATTACCCCTTAAAGAAAATATAAATTCACACCTTGTCGACAGAGATAAAAAGAGGAATCTTTCTACAAAAACAAATCATTATGCAAGTCCCGCTGGCACGACTCGAACCCTTTCCTTGCTTACAAGCCCTGTTATCGTTCAGGATGCACCACACACCCAATGGCAGAACTAACTGGCAACTTTATACTGGTGTTAGCCAGTAATAATCATAAACATATAAATAAGTATTAATTATATAAATGTGTTTTTATAATTGTTTATTGCAAGCCACAGTTTTGTACGCTTGGAGTCGTAAATATAACTAACTTATTTTTATCAAATAAATTACCCAAAAACCATAAGCATTGGCCGGCAGAATGCCGACTCAGCGCCTCGTGGGGCCTTGTGGGCCGGCTCATGTTACCCAGACCGTGGGATCGCTGACCCAGCGATCGTGGCCATAGCCAATATTGAAGTTGTATCCGCTATACTCTCTTGTCCATGTTAACTTATATATGAATTTATACGCTGGAAATAAATTGTATTTTCTAAATAATGCTTACATATGGATCAATTCTTTTAATGAATAATAATATTTGAAAATACAAATATTGTGTTGAAAGGGCAAATTGATATGTACGTATGTACACTCAACCGAAAAAAACCGCACTATGCTGTTTTATGAATTGGTGAAATCTCTGCCCAGAAATTTCATTAAATGTCAATATATCCATGATTTTTTTAAATATCTAAGCAGATCAATTTAAAATAAAATTTAATAAATTCTATTTTGATTTAACTTTAATCCAATTAAAAAAATAATAAATATATATACAAATAAAATATACAAATAAATCCAATTTATATTTAAAACTGTTTATTAATATTTGGTAGTGCCACCTTTGGCCTTGATGACGCAACTGATCCTATTGAGCATGGAATCATACAAAGCCTACAAATATTCCGCAGTTATATCCTCAAACCATACTTTCTCAATAGTTTTCATTAATTCAAGCATTGCTTTTGGCTTTTGCTTTTCTATTTCTGACTTCAAAATTGATACCTGTAGTTTGAGAATAGTTATAATTTATTAAAAAAATGACAAACTCTTAAGAAACCACTTACAGAGCGCGCCCGATGCCAAGGTGCGGAATCGTCCTGAAACATGGAATTTTGTTCTCTCTCTGTAATGGACTTAATACTGGCCATAAGTCCACTGAGAGTAATTTCTTTATATTTTTACGCATTCACCCTCCCTTTAAGCATAATAAGTGATTCAGTTAAATAATATCGTTCTCCATTTCTGCGTCGAACTTTGAGGCAACCATCGGGTCCAATAAGATTGAATTTCGACTCATCCGAAAAATATGACTCGTGACCATTCAAATTGACCCCAGATTGATTTTCTTTATTTTTCGACCAATTTAATCTAGCTTTCTTTATTCTCTGGTTGAGAAGTGGTTTTTAAACCCCGATTCTTCCGTTCATTTGTGCACTTTTTTCTTGCCAATCCTTTCTTCCTTTCTGATTTTTTTCGATTCTCGAAATTTTTTTATTCGCTATTTCACGGTTTGAAACTCCGTATTCAGCCAATGCGATAATTTTGGCTTTTTTAGTCAGTGTCACCTGCTTTCCTTCAACCATAATTTTTAATCTTCACCAAGATGCAGCTCTACAAAATGCGCTTTTAGCAATTGACACGCCAAAAATTATACAAATAGTAAAGAAAACAATTGTAAGGACTCCCAAAATTAAAAGTTAAGCGAATAAAATGGCATTTGGGGAAACCCCGAACTAAAGAAGGTAAAAGTTATGTTAAAATTAAAGTGCGTTTTTTTTTGTCGCTGGGTGCATATATATGTATGTATATTCATACATGTTTTTTCATACGACGTTAAAACAGCGATTCGGCAGCCTTACAACACACCACTTCGCTTCTCAACCATAATACTCACTAGCGTAGCTTTTCCGTCAAAAGACAAGTTTTTTTTATATATTTCTATGTATGTATATGCAGATATTTTCTGCTGTTTTATTTCCACTTTTTAGAACAATGAAGTTAGAACAAGTTCAGAGAAATTTGGCAGCGGCAAATTTTTAGAAATAATAAAAATAATTCCAGTTGTTATCGATATTCACATGCCAAACAATGGTCTTTTGACGAAACACTAGTATTCCGCGAGAAAAAAACTGGGACCGCCAAAAAATTTAATCTAGCAACATATTTTACCGTAATAGAAAACTTTTGTGTTTACCCTAAAAAGTGTACAAAAAAAGTAAAGAAAATTCAAAGAGAAAAAGTTAAAAGCAATTCCAAAATGTTCGGGACATCAAATTGTGAGTACTTTATTATTATTTTACTACTAAATTATTTATTTTACTTTTATTTATTTGTCTGTTCCCATGTCCGTATGTCCGTATATCTATGTACCATCCATATGTGCCACTAAAGTCACCGTACGCTTGTTATTTTTGCTTCAATCAACCTGTAACTTGGCCAAATTTTTGTTATATTAAAAAGAAATTTTAATGCAGGCTAATAAATACTAACGTTAAAATAACGAATTAAAAAGAAGAAGATTTCAAACTAAATATAATATTATTAATTAAAAGCATAAGGAACTTCAATATATGCGTCAACAAAAGTACCCTTACGAACTAATGTGAACTTATTATAAAAAACAATATTGTCATTTAATTTCATAAGTACTAAGTTTATCTTAATCACCTCTCTGAAGCGATTTCAATGTTTTGAACTGCTTGCAATGATATATGAGCCACTCCTGCACCTGGGCTTAAATTCTCTTTTAGGATGTCTCTATTAAGGGGCTTGTAAATTGTTTCATCAATAAACACTAGGTTTCTAACTCCAAAACCAACAAAACACCCCCAAACCATCATATTGCCTCCACGGTGTTTAACAGTTTTGAGCAAATTATTTTCTTGAAGCTCTTTATTGGGTTTCCGCCAGATTTTTTGCGCTCCATCAGACCCAAATAAATTAAATTTAGAAATTGTGTTCCAAAATGAATCTGGCTTATTTACATGTTGTTTCGCAAATTCTAGCCTTTTTTGCTTGTTCACCTTTGAAATGAACGGCTTGCGCCGAGGAACAAGGCCATGATACCCGGCCTTATGTAAGGTATTTCGAACAGTTTGGGGGGTGAAATTACTGTCGAAAGATTCCTTTAAACTCTCACATAATTTCACAGCCGAGGTATGAGGATTTTGGGCAACTGTGGACACCACAATCCGTTCCTGACGATCTGAAAATATATATCCTGGAGCTATCTAGCCAGGTTTGTTTGTAATGCATAATAATATTTCTTACACTAGACCACGATCTGTCCACAAAAGTGTGAATTTCCAGATAGGATTTATTTTCCAAATAGAGTTTAACGATCAGCACAAGAACCAAACCGATTATTTTTTCCTGAGAGAACCTAACCTTCAAGGGAGAGAATAAAGCACGCCGCAATTACACAGAGAAGAAACTACTCTTTGTCCCAATTTGTCTTTTATTATTTATTTATTTCTTATATTTTTTTTATTTGTTTATAGTTATTATTTATTGGTATAATTAATCTCTCTGGCAAAATTTAAAAATTCTTAAAAACATTTTTATTTATTTTTAAGTCATCGGCTCACGTTGCGCTGTGCTCATATCACCCCAGCATCATTTTGTTTTGTTGTGTCTTTCCTACCCTCGAAGTAAAAAATGAGCTCTCTTTTTAGGTAGGTCCGCTCCTGGAATGTAAGCAACATAAAGTAGGAAATTGTTTTAATATATTCATTGAGAAAAAAAATTGTGTCCTGGTAAGAGGAATTTATATAAGGATATGAGACTCGTCGTTGTTCATGAAATTATATAATACACTTTAAAAGAACCAAAAACAAAAAATAATAATTACTAATAAAAAATAAACTGCTAAATATATCCCAAAGAGGAAAGGAAATGAGTCCGTAGAAGGAGGAGTGCAAAAGAGCGTCGGCTGATGAAAACATTGCAAATAGGAAGGGTGTCACCACTAATCTCCAAGGGGATTTAACTTTGTAAATTTTTTTTGTGTTTTTTTTTGCACTTAAATCCCGTCTTGAATTTTACCGCCAAAGCTTCGGCGGCCATTGTACAACCTGTGGGCTAGGAAGGAGATCCTTCCTGAAAAGCTTTTCCGCCGGCCCCTTTCCTCTGGCCGGCGTGGCCCGAGAGGATTATATTTCCCAATAGGTTTGTAACAACTTTTCGTATGTTTATCTTATAGTTATCAGGACAATATGTTGTACAAGCCTACATGAATTCCAGTTTGCGCTTCCAATTACTTTTCAAATTTGTTTACCTAATGTTTGTTTAACCTAATGTCGACTTTTAATTCTCGCTCCATTTAAACACCCCTGAGAAACTCTTCGGAGCTGTGCAATCATTAAGTATATCTTGTTGTTAAAAGTAACAACATATTGTGTAAGATATTGATTAGTTTGTTACTTTAATCAATTAAGTGTGACATATTTATATGGAATATATTGTTATTTTTTTGAATTATAGGGTTGTATATTTATTTTGTTTTTTATTAAACATTGAGATTGAATATCGCCTGCTTTGTTTTCTTTCATAGTTTTGTATATGTAATATCTTGAAGATTAACTGAATGCTGAAAATGTAGAATTGAATGAAAAAATGTTAGTTTAAATTTTTTAAAGTACTATCGATGGTTCTGTTGATAGTATCAATGGTTTTCACCTTTCATGGTAAAAACATCGATGGTTCTTTCCATCGATATTCCAAAAGAACCATCGATTGCTTTGCAACCCTAGTGGGAAACTTAATTATTTCTAACGTTGTTTAATAATTTATGTTCAGCTCGCACCTAGGAGGACGTCTCCCAGGTGAAAATGTTTACTTAAGAAAAACAGATATTAATTTATATATGTATATTTATTTTGGTCAGAAGTGTGCAACGCATACGAAGCACCTTCGTAGAAAATATATTTTTGATTAGAACAACAAGTCGGATTCATATGGCCATCGTTCTAAGAGATTAAGTTACAGTGCTGAAATTTCGCATATAGTCTTTAATATATGCATGCATTGCATCAGCATTGTATATCCTATATCTAGAATAGCCACGATCGGTCAAAAACAGAGTTTTCGATCAATAGCTCCCTGGTTCTCTATAGAGTCTACAAAAAACTTAACAAGTTATAGTTTACTCTACATCCAAAGGTTCGTGCCAAAAATTTATTCAGATCGGACTATTAACTCATATGAACCAGATATGAACAATCGTTTAAAAATAAGCTTTTAGGCCATTAACTTCCTTCTTTCGTAGGCAATGGTCTTCGAAATTAAAATGTTTTGGTTTAATAGAAATATAATATAATAAAGCCTTAGTTTTAATTATTCTTGGATTTAACTGCATTTAAATAATTGTCGCAAATTTAAGTTTTCATATCGCCCCGAAAAAATCAATCATCGGTTGTTTTAACCCAAAACAACCAAAAACAATCCTGTCAACATGCTAAAAATGAAAAATATCAAATTTGGACTACAATTTTTTGTTCACAATCGTGTTTTGCCATGTGCCACAAGAGAGCCCCTATTAATAAATAAAACAGAATAAATGAAAACATAAATGAAAATGTAAAGTAATTTTTATTTTCGCCAGAAGTTATAACAAAGATTTAAATAAATGCACCAAGTTGTCATCTCTGCTTTGATGTTGGCTCGCGAGGAAAGAAGAAGAAACTTAAACACAGCTGTGAAAATGCATTTTTGCAATATTTGATTTTTATTTACTAAACTTGGTATACATATGTATGATTATAAACAAACCGTTACTTAATTGAGCTGCATTTTCGTTGCAGAAAGAGAGATGAAATATTAGATGGAATTACCACAATATGGATTTAATTAAGAATTGTTCTCAACATTAAAACAATTCCACACATAGAAATCTCTTTGAACCATTTCATGTATTTTATCTAAGCCAAAAATAGCGGCCGCAAGCATGTTTTCAGAATTTTTGATCTTGCATATTTTCCTTTATATTTACTGTTACGAATTTTATATATATTTTATAAATATTTGGAAAATTTTGGTTTTAAATTATAAGAAATGTACTTCTAATAATTCTGTTAATTTTTTTCTATAAGTAACAAAACACCTATAAAACTAATGTGCAAAAACTGACAATTTTTTTTTTTGTTAAGTATACAACCCTATTCACTTCGACACAATCAAAAGCTGCTATCAGTAATTGATTTATCGGAAGCAGCGGTTCAAAAAGGAATCCGAAAATCAAATGTTGGTTCATCCTGTGACAAAAAAACATATTTTACCCGCCCCCGAGAGCCAAAAAAATGTTGCGACCCGAAAAATACAATTTTTTTTTTGCTTTTGCGAAATAGTACTTACATTAAATATATTTACTAAACAATAGTATAAAAAAAGAATTTGGCTTTCTTCAAAGCTGCACTAAAATGACATATTTTTATTCAAAAAAAGCAACTTTTCGAGATTCGCGCTTAACAATCTAGTGGGCCTTTCGTTTCATATTTTGCCCAATGACGAAAAAAATCTCTCGCTTGTCGCAGAGCTCACAGGAATACATAAAATATGTTTGGGCACCATTTGTAACAATTTCAAGTTAGTTGCCAGCTTCCAAAAGTCTGAAATTCCCATATTTGAACAAGTAGTTGTGGCATAATATTTTTTATTGCTCTAATTCGATCGCATTCTTTTATTTCAAGTTTCAGTTTTTTTGGTTGATTTGTATCAACATACTCTTGGAATTCACAGTTCGTGTTTGGCGAAGAATTTTCAATTTTCAAGTCGTCACCTGTGTCACTTGCGATTTCATAAATTTTAAGCATCATGCTTTCGACCGTTACAAAAACATTTTCCAAAACAGTTTTTTTTTCATCAGGCAAAAAACTTTGTTCTTTGAATGGAGTGTTTAAAAATAACCCAACCAAATGCACTAAAGTTGGCTGAAAACGCATTTTCAAAGAACTTAAAGTTTTTGGTTTCACTTGTTCTATTACATTGGAATCAAATATTTCTACTTTACATGGTTTTTTTAAGCTTTTCATACCATAATAATGCATATAATCTTTTTCAGACGATAATTTGTCTAAGCAATTATTTAAGTGAAATCAATATTAGCTATATGTTTTCTCTATTTTTTTTGATAAAAGTAAACTTTGGATTTCTTGCTGGACCTCACAAATACTTTCAAGCATAATAAATTTAGAGTTCCAGCGCGTTTTTATTTCTTGCTTTAGAGATTTGCTTAATTTGTGATTGAATTCGGAATGCTTTGTCTATTAATACTTTTATGTCATTAACGGATTTTTTGCCATAACATCATCCATAACTAAGTTTAAGTTATGGCAGGCGCAAGAAAGCCTTTTGTAATTTTTGAACGCGACAACCAAGGCTATAAAGGATACCAGAATGCCAAACAAATATGTAGACGATTTATTTGCTATCTTGAAGGAGAACCAAATTGAGGAGGACTAAGAGCAAACTGAGAACCAAAATATCAACACATACATAAATCGGACATGAAAACATGAACCGAAATCAATCCACAAAAAGCAGCGCCTACACCACACTGTGCAGAAAGTGGACACTCACCAGTTTTCTCTTCTGTGTCGATATTACAACAAACGCTTTAGTCTGTGTAGCCTCTGAAGACGGTCTCCGACGTAGTCCGAAATATATTGGGAAAATCAAAAATTAAACACAAAATGTTTTTGTTTTGGACCCATAGTCAGAACAAGGATGGAGAAATAAATATAAATAATTTTAGAAAAATAGACAATTTAAAATATCTGGTTATGAAAATTGGCAAATAACAATTATTTTTTTATCACACTTATAATACAAAACAACTTTTTTTCTCACGACATTATTTGTTTTTTTTTTTAAATAAAAGTGAATAATTGTTGTTTAATAAAAATATATAATATTTTTAATAAATAGATTATTGTTATTTAAAAAATAGCATGTCACTCTCGAAAAAACGTACTTGATAAATAAATTTTATTATGTTTTGTTGAATCTTTACTTTGAATAAACACTTGCAAGCGTATAGAAAATTTGGCTACTACACAAATGTGTTTTTTAGTGCATATTTATTATTGTTATTTTTTTTGCAAAATAAAAAAATGGTTCACAATTAAACCAATTGTGCTGAAAAATAAATTGATTAATTTTATTTAGTTTTTCACGAAGCGTCAGGAGGCGAAACCGAAGGTGACAGTATTTGCCTTGGATACGCACTGGTCGCCGGAAGTCTTCATGAAGGAGCATTACGTGAAGAACTTCGGGGGAAAGATGACGGTGGAGAGGTTTTGGAAGGCTGTCAAGCTGAAGTCCAAGCCCTGGTCCGTCACATTTGCGTAGCCAAATCTACATCAAGTGGGAGAATTACCGATGCTGCGCAGTCATACGCACTTATCCTTGTCATAAGTGCGTCGGATTTGGTCATAAGGTGGCCAATTGCCCTGCCAAGGTGAACACCGTTGGCAATGTGGGCAAGAGGGACACAGCACAGGAAAGTGCCCGAACTCGGCGGTCTGTCGGAACTGCCGGGTAAAAGAACTACCGTCGAGGCATTGCATGCTCTCGGCAGCTTGCCCCATTTATGCGGCGGTAGTTGCGATGGTCGCTGCTAGACACTAACATGTTTAGCTTCACCCAAGTGAACCGTGATCGGGCCCTCAGCCACCCCTTTGCGCTGCTCCAGGAGCCGGACGTGGACGAGGTTGGTCGGATTAGGTGTAAGAGTTCGACAATCCCCGAGGACTAAGCGATATCGACGTTACGATCGTTAATGAAGTAGCGTTTGCGTGGGCCGCGTATGACTGGAGTGTGGATGAGTGGGAGACTAGCGACCATAACATCATCACCGTTGTGGTATCGCCTTTCCGAGACACAGTTGAGAGCACACATGCTCCTCTGCCGTCCTGGAAGCTCAAGAATGCTAATTGGCGGTTGTTTGTCTCTGAACTGGAGTTACCAACGGAGCACATCAGGAATTCGCCGTTAGACTCCTCGGAGTCTGCACTACGCCTTGCCGTACAGTCTACGTGCGTCAGGATGCTACGTCGCAGGCCGTCGCGAGCTGCAGGAAAGGTAAATTGGTGGACCACGGCACTGAGTACTAAACGTCAATTCGTCAGGAGACTTAGGCGGAGGCTCCAGGATGCTATGCGCGGAGGAAGCAAAACTGCGCAGCTTCTGGCAACTCATCTGCGGAAGGAGGTCCGCAAGTTCAAGAAGCTCATCCCGAAGACAAAGGAGGATCATTGGCGAAACTTCGTTGGAGACCTCAGGGATAACTCATGGGGCATGTCTACAGGATCTGCCAAGGACGAAGCGTCGTAACATGGCATGACTGCGCGAGTCTCCTCCTCCGTAACTTTTTTCCAGTTGCGGCAACGATGCAATGTTTGTAATAACGCGACAGAAGTATTGGATATTCGGCGCATGTAATCTTATAAGATAATTGCTTAAACTGTTTGAGACAACGCCACCACACTACACAGCACTTCATGTCCAATTTACCTGCTGTTCAAGTTTGACAAGCCTTCCCATTTGAGCACACTGGATGCGACAATGCTGGACCTATTCTGCTAAAGGTTCATAAGAGGCGAAATCCACGGAAAGAAAATGGTTACATCTGTATGTTTCCGTTCTTCACCAGGAGCTAGCTACTGACTTGAGCACAGACACATTTCTGGCGGCATTGAAACTGTTTATGGTTCGTCGTGGAAAATGCTCCGAGTATGGCGACAACGGCCAAAACTTTGTCGGTGCTAAACGTTCCCTAGACGAAATGGTGCAACTTCTCACTTTACGCGAACATAATAATATTGTTTTAAAAACCTTTGCAGAACAGGGAAAGTGAAGCTTTTTTCGTCATATTCAAGTGAAGGTCAACAGTACGTTCGGTGAAGCTACACCGAAAACGAGTTATTGGGAGCACGGTACTCACCTTTGAGCAGAGACACACTCTCCTTGCACAAATAGAGTCAGTCGTTTATTCTCGACCATTGTGTGCAATATCAGATACAGATATGGCATACCTGTCGCAATTTTATTAACAAGCAAGCATACGAACGATCTGTTTCAGCAGTGGCAGACACAGTTCAGTCAGAATCAAGTAAAGTTTTAGTTCTTATGATATTTTAAACACATTGGTTTATTATGCATTAATAATATTAAAAGTATTTTAGATGAATCTAATTTAGTATATAAGTTAGGCTCTTGTGTGTTTGTGACCAATAATGGTAAAAATATTGCTTCTGCATTGAAGCCTTATAAGCGACTTTTGTGTGCGTATTATCCAACTTTAGAAATTTAAACTATGGTGGAATGCGCAAAAAGACTTGTTCAATATTTTAAGCAGTCCGGGCTTAACAGTAAGTTGTCGACAATTTTGAAGCAGGATGTCAGAACACTTTGGAATTTCACGTATATTATGTTACACAGCAGTTTTAAAGTCTATGAGGAAGTAAAAACCTTTTTATTGACTAAAAACGAACTTAGCCGCATTACAAATTTTGATTTTACCTTACTTGAAAACCTGATTACTTTTCTCAAAGACTTTAAAGATTGTTCTGAAAAATTAAGCAGTGACAAAGAGCCAATTATGCATATTTACTCCTTATTTTTTCAAAAGTTGGTTGAAAATGGTTTAAGCAATTCTTTTGACTCTAAATTGTTCAGTGGTTAAAAAAAACAAACATTGAAAGGCTTAGAAACAAGATTTTTCTCCATCTGCCGTCCACTTATTTGGCTTAATTTTGGAACCTCTGTATAAGAAAATGTTTTTGTCAGACGAAAAAAGCAAGTAAGGCCAACAGTAAAAGCCATGATAGAAGATGTACAAAGTAAGCAGAGTGTACAGAAGACTCATGAAAACCAAGCATCCCAACAAATTCTAATACGTGTTCCGAATTCATGAACCTAAATTGTTGAAAACAAAAGAAAAATGAAAAAAGATCTGAAAAAATATAAATTGATAAGTATTTAGCATATATATTTGGAAAAAGAACAATACTCTACAAAGTTTGCAAGCATTTGCAAGAAATATTTTAAATATACCAGTAAGTTTGGCAACAAGCGAACGATTTTTTCTACTTCCGATATAATTTTAAATAAAAAACGATCACGCCTGAGCTTCAATGCTTACCAGCCGTGCTTCGACCGTGCCGTGCCTCAAATAGAAGGTCCATGCCCATCTCTAGGTCAAAAATAAAGGCCCACTTTACTTTGACTTGAAATTCGGTTTACATCATTTTATGAAATAAGTAAACGTTATTATACATTGTAATAACATATCTGTGACATAATCGCCGGTTCTTTAAGACGAGATCGTCTTCGTTTTTTTCGATCATTAGACGATATGAATTGTAGTAAATGTACCCTAGAAATATATGGAGTATAAACTAAACTTTCTTGGTGACGCTTTGTTATATACCGTTTCTTAAGTATTTTATTGTATTTGTCAATAAAAATTTACAAATTGTTAATTTATTTGTTTCATTTGCGTGGTCCACAATTTTTACGTTGTTGATTACATTGGCCGTATCATCTTAAAGCAGTTCATCGACCAGCTAAGAGTTTAAAATACGTCGATTGTCATACATAGCTGTGACTCACAGCAGATCATGTTGGTGTCATCACAATTAACAGGTCTTTTGTTAAAAGCGCAGCAAAAGCGATTCTATTCTTACGGCGATAACAGAGGTTCTAGCCAGCCGCTCATATGAAGATTTCAAGCTCAAAAGTGGCTTGATGAACAAGGTGGTGAGGTGCCAAAGTGCATAGAAAAACAAATTAGTGTTGCACAAAGTGTTGCACGTTTTGAGTATTTGGTTTCTGCACTTGGAGAGTAAAGCTTGCATTACAATGTAATTCGTGTTGATCGTTTGGACTGTAAAGCTCGAGTATTAAGGAACCTTTAAGGAACTTTTTCCCTTTTCTAACTAGGTCATACATGCTTAGCAATAGTTGAGCAGTCCTTGATGAACCTACGGAAGTAGAAACTCAATCCAAAGAAACTATTCTTTTTGGCAACTTTGGTTGAGACAGGGATAGTTTTCCCAGTCTGCATACCTTTATCGCCAGCCATAATTCCATTGCTTGCTGTCAGTATTTTACATTCGTTTCAAAACATTCAAGCCCTCACTTTTATTTATTGTCGAAAAACTTGTCAAACACTTCTTTAAAATTTCTAAATGCGTATCGTAATCTTATGTTACAACCATAATTAGAAAATAATTACATTTTCATTTAGCATCATATCATCGAATATTCTACCTATAAATCTTTGGAAAACGTAGACGGCACTTCCGACGTCGTGCGTTGGCGATTATTCCAGCTTTGCTGAACATCGTTTACTTTCGGCAGATGTTGCCGGAATACACAAATATTTCTTTGCCAGCGCTTGAAATATTTAGGTACTCAAAGAGAAAAAAAAGGCAAATCAAGCTATCGAGCTACACAAGCGAACAAACTATACAAAAAGTCGATCTCGCCCTATGGCACGAATTTGGCTCCCAAGTCAAAATGTTGGTGCTAACCCTTGGTTTAAGAGTACTGAGAGGAGAAGAAAGTCAAAAGAACCCAACTACATTCAAAATAAAAAGAAATGAAATGTACATATAACTCCAATAAATCAACTTTGAGAATAGGTTCATAATAATTAATGTGTTATCCGTGTACCCTTAGGGTAAAAGGGTATATTAAAGTAGCCAAAATTAGGCAACAGGAAGAAGGAAGCGTTTCCGACCCTATGTATTCTTGAACAGCAACAACAACCGAGTCGATCTACCATGTCCGTCTGTCCGCTTGTCCATCCGTCTGGATAAACACCTAGAATTTGGAGACTATAAGAGCTAGAGTCATCAAAGTCGGTATGCAGACTCATATAGCGTATATCAAGATTATTTTACTGAACTTCGGAAAAAAGTGATTTCCTCCCGCAATATAAAAAATATCGTAATGAAATTTGGTACACATATCGGCTCGTTATTTCATGGAAATCGAATATTAAATAGCCAAGTTATAGGAATAAACTTTTTACAGGCAATGTCAAGGGGCGGCAGCCGGGTGGGTGAGTGAGATGGCATACGATTGGTATGTGTTTGGTCTTCGCATGCGAAATAGAGAAAAAGATAGGATTAGTCATCAAACAAACAAAACGAAAAATGAATAAAGGGCGCATTGGTACAGGGTGTATTCGAGTCGGTAAGGCTGCTGGTTTGGTGGTGCGTTCATAAATGCCATAGAAATTCTGCTTGAGGTTAACCCGACTGGCATACAGGCCAGGTTAATTACGAGAAAGTCAGCCCAACGACTTTACGTTTAAGGTGTAATGATACGGGCATTCTTCACTAGCTGAGGCTATAAGTGTTCCCACGGACCATTTATCAGAATAGCGGAGACCCGATAATGGTAACCGGTCGATTAATTCAAAAATAGCATAACATAATAATAATATTGTGATCTTAAATCTGTAGACTATTTAAGATTGACAGACAACTGAGCACTAAGATGACGACGAGCTGATCGGAACAAATCACTGCAAAGAAATCATTCAAAAGCAACTGAGGAAGTGAGTTGATTAATGCAATTTATGTTTATACATATGTATAATCAACGGATTTTAAATCTAATACCAAATGAAAAAATAGTACCACGAAACAAGTTCGTTTCCTTAGTCTTTCGAGTTTGGCGTTGCCCCTTCAAATGCAAAGTTAGAAAAAACAAAGCAAGAATCTTTTTTTTAATGTATAACCCGTCAGCAAAACGAAATAGAGGTGCTTGCGTGGCAGACTAACCATTCCCTGATTTACACTAACTAATTTATTAAGCGAACCATTTTATTTTTTCTTTCCCTCTCTAGCGCTCTGTCGCTCTCTGTGCCATGCTGTGTATGTGTGTGTGTGTGACAAAAAATGATGAAATATATAGAAACTACCAAATTAAAAATGCAAATGCAGGTTGAGAAATGCAACGATGTGTGCAGTTGCAACAACAACAAGAACTTGCCGAGATAGAACTTCAAAAAACCAAAACAAAATTTCCGCAATTTCACTCTACACAACAAACAATAAAAAAAAAACACCAGCAACGCAAGTTTCGAAAAAAAAAAACAAATTTATAGTAGCATAATAAAATAGATGCGCGAAATGTGCAACGCCTTTCCTCATTACTTCCCTTACCTATCTTAGTCCACAAACGGCAGATGCAACTGCAACAAGGCAACAAAAACAACAAAATAATTGCCAATTTCTCAAGGAGGATTCGTCGACATCATCCCCATCTTACCGAATCTCTTGGCCGTCTTGAGGCAATAACAAATACAAAAATTCAATTGAACTTGTCTTAATCCAACTATATTTTTAAATCTCTCTCTCTCCAAAAAAAAAACGTAGTGAACAATTTGATTTACCAGCAACATTATCAGCAGCAGCATAGAGCTTTAAACTGAAGCCTTTTGCAACGAAAAAAAATTTGGAGAAAAAATGATACAATAGAAAAATAGATTTCGCATTTTGGAATCTAACCAAAAGGGCAATTAAGGGTATTAAAGATTCGTGGCACTGATTTTTCTTTGTTGTTTTAGTTTTTTGGTCGCTTATATCAAAAAGGCGTTGATTAAATTGTCATTAAATTGTCGGTTGAACTTTGATCCCTAAAAGCATTTCACGTTATAGATTGTTAACCAGAAACTGTTATCATTATAAGCATTTTTAACTTTATAAATTATAAACGTTTAGAAAAGTGTCTACGGAACGAAACAAAAAATAAGTTAATAGATGGATTAAAAGCAATGACCTTAACTGGCCTTGACGCTGTGGGGCTACATCTAGTCTATGGTCTATGCCAACTATCCAGCGACAACTGATAAACTTCCTACGAATATCGGACGAGAAATCGCAGCAGTATCGGCCGATTTATGGTTGAAAACCATCGGAAATCGGGTTTAGTGTCTGGACCTCTGCATGCGTGCCTGTGGTGGCCATACAAAAGAAATCAAGTAATATATGTATATAATTGCATCGAATAAACTTTCATATAAAAAAAAAAATCAAACCAGTTTGTGTTAAATTTATTAAATATATGTATTTATTTAATATATTTTGTATTATACATAGAGTGCTAAGATATACAAGTTTTTTCTTGGTTGGCGGCACCTCGGTGAAAATTTACAAACTTCTGATCTCTTTCGAAAATTTTAATTTATTTTATACAATACAGTACTTTCTAATTTGTTATGGACTTTAGATAAAATTCATTTTTTTGGTCCACACGCCAATGATAATACTGCACTGTTACAATGGACTAGGAAAAAACGTTGACATTTTTGAGAAAAACTTGTATTAAGCCACTAAGCTTGATACCTCAAGGGATGATCAATTTAATATAATCGAAGATTTTTACGTTTTCATGAAGCATTTTAATACGTCGACTAGTAAGGTATCTGCTTTAAAAATCATAACGTCATCCTATATTTGGAATTAAAATTTAAATTCGTCTTTTTCCGATTTCAATTGATGAAAGAAATATCCTGTCGTTGGCTATATGTATGTATGTATGTATGTCAAGTATGCTTGACCCAAGATTGTAAAAATAAGCGGTTTGGACTTCATTCAACGCACTGCAGGCACCAATAGCGCTAGAAAGGTGTGGGAAATCGACACCTAACAAGATAGCTTCACAATAAAAAAAAAATTACAAAAATAAACCAGAAGGCGGAACTAACTTCGGCCATGCCGAAATTTGTATACTCTCACAAGTTTTAATGTTACACTTCCCGGTTCCAGGTTAATATAAATAATCCTTGGCTGTTCTTCTGATCAAAATATGATATAGATGATGTAACGCAAACTAAGGCTTCTTAAGTTTTCAGATAATCCGATGAAAAACAACTTTATTTTTTATCCGTCTGAATCCGAGATATACACTTTCAGCGCTGTAGCTTAACAGTCTTAGGAATTCGCGCTGATCCAGACGGACAGACGGGCAAACTGTCGACGGGTGGGCGGACGGACGGCGGTGGAAGACCGATTGGAGGACGGACTGCAGACGGACATAGCTGCTCATCGTTATCATTATATACGGTTACGGGATACAACAAAACTGTTATGAATGTTGTACTTGGGATTTTTGAAAGTTTTTCGGTTAAGTTAAAACAATTATATCTGACAAGTATCTGCCGCCAACGTTGATACACATTTGAGCCCGTTTTTTAGTATTTTCCATTCCTTTTCGCAAGATTTCCGGGGATATTTGTTCGCATTCCTTACGAATATTTTCCTTAAGGTCTGCGATTGTCTGAGGTTTGTTGGTGTACACTCGCGATTTCAAGTAACCCCAAAGAAAAAACTCTGTGATGGCTAAGTCAGGCGATCTTGGTGGCCATGCTATATTGCCATAGCGGGAAATTACGCGACCAGGAAATGCTCTCTTCAAAATAGGTATTGTAGCTACTTCTATGTGTGCGTGTGTACCGTCTTGTTGAAGCCACATATCTACCAAACCCTGCTCATTCAGCTCCGGCAGAAAGAAATTGTTAATCATGGATCTATACCGTTCTCCAGTAACAGTGACCGTATTCCCCATAGCATCTTCGAAAAAATACGGCCCAATTATTCCACCCCCATAAACGCCGCACCACACAGTGACTTTGGATGCAAATAATTGCTCTTCGTGCATTGCCCGCGGATTTTCGTTTCCCCAAAAACAGAGATGTTGCTTATTGACGCAACCGCTTAAGTGGAAATGCGCCTCGTTGGTCATGATTATTTTTGAGAAAAAATCCTCCTCTTCTTCATTGATGCTGAGGATGGCTTTACAGTAATTTACACGTGCCTGACGGTCAGAAGGTATTAAGTGATGCATTATTTGCATTTTATATGGGAACATATGTAAGTCTTTCTCTAAAATTCGCTGTAAGGTCCGCTTTTTAATGCCTAATTGCCCAGCCCGTCGGCTAGTTGATGTTCCTTTGTTTTCAGAGACATCGGCAATCACAGCTGCAATATTTTCGGAGGTACGAGCAGTCCGGGGGCGGCCACACCTTGCTAGATCACGAGTGGTTCCACTCTGTGCCAGACGGGTAGCTAAGCGCCGGAATGTCTGCCCAGTTGGAGCCACACGATTCGGAAATCGACGTCGAAATTCACGTTGCGCCAAAGCCACCGACCGATTATTGGTCAAGAAAATGGATACAATTGTTCCACGATCCTGTGGAGTATAGCGCCCCATCTCTTCTATGTATGAATTTATGCACCGCGGCTGTCTTTTCAACTAATGTCAGTTATGATTGACGTGCGACAAATGAATGAGAGCAATAATACCACGGCGTGTGGTAGCGGTACCGAACCTCGCTGTTTAACTTCGTGCCACGAAGGAATACATATGTACTTAGTTCTAGCGAATAATAAATATACATATGTACATGTATGCACACATACATACATACACTTTGTGTTGGACATTAGCAGAAAAGCCAACGCTGTGCACCAAAATGTACATATGTATGTAAGTAGACGCTGTCGCATTCGCGCAGCTTTCAATTGTTTGCAAGCGTCAGAAAAAATGTTTGTGTGTATGCGTGCATTAAGATATGTATAATATTTGCTAATGTATGCATGTATATATGTACCTTCGCGTCTGTGGCATGCTGTCGCGTGGCAAAGTCCGCTACCATAACTCCAATGAGTCATTATCGCTCTGACAGATTATACCCTGTTCCCATAGGGTAAACGGGTATATTAAAGTCGCCACAATGTATGTAACAGGCAGATGGAAACGTTTCCGACCCCGAAACAAAGAATTTCCTGCCACAATACTTAAAATATTTTAATGAAATTTGGTACTTATATATTTGTAATATGTATCGGCTTACCAAATTTCATAGGAATCGGATGAAAAATAGCCAAGGACGGCAGACAGGTGGGTGAGTGAGATGGCATACGATTGGCACGTGTTAGGTCTTCGCATGCGAAATAGAGAAAGAGATAGGGCTTGCCATCAAAAAACCATAAAAATAAAATAAAGGGCGCATTGGTACAGGGTATATCCGAGTCGGTGAGGCGACTTGCTTTTTAATTGTATTTGCAAAGAAAATATTCGTTGTGTAATGAGGTTTGTCTGGTATTCGTATATTTTCCTTGTCATATGTACATCTATGTATATGTTTGACGTTGAGTCTGTCTGAAAAACCTGGTATATAGTAAGTAAACGATTTACATATATAGTTTTGTAGCATCCTCCTTTGGTGCATAATTATTTGCGTGTGTGTCTATCATTTTTTGAATAATTGTCTTGGGGAAGTTTGCTGGTGTTCAGAACTCCTCTGATAAAATTTTTCACACTGTTTTAACAAAAATAGACATTAGAGGTGGGAAACTATCGATAGTTGAAACGGTCGATAGTCCAAATAACATTTAAGAAGTGGATTGCTTGATACTAAAATAAAAAATGTGATTTCAAGTGCGTCATTTATTCAGAATTACTTAATTGTTTTAAACAAGCAATCCACTTCCTAAATGTTATTTGGACTATCGACCGTTTCAACTATCGATAGTTTCCCACCTCTAATAGACATACATACATATGTACATACATATATATGTATGTACATACAAATATAAATATGTATGCACAATTATTCTTAAAGCTGACAAAGGAAATGTAACCGTTGCGCTACATGGCTATGCGTTAAGATTAGAAAATAAGTATGTACATTACAAGTTTTGACAGTGTAGTATATCAGGGCTTCTTAAGCTTTTTTATATAGCGACTCCCTTATATGAAATTTTAAACGACCCCCTCCACCATATAATGAAATATCCCTTCAGTTTAAGAAGCTATGATATTACGCCAGGACCCAACATTAATAAAACAAAAAATAATAAATTGGTAGAACAGCTTTGTAATGAAGTATCATGATGAGTATGGATAAACATAGGTTAAGTACACATACAGTCTTATTACCCAGACTCTATGGGTTGCCAAAAATTCACAAATTAGGGACTCCTCTTTAACCGGTTTGTTCCATGATCAATTCTTCTTCTTATTTTTTATGCAAATACTTGTCTTACATTCTTAAAAACTTAATTAATGATTCGGTGTTCAATGTCAAAATTGCAATAGAATTAAAAGATAGGGTCAACAACACGTACATCGCCGATGGTGAACGTCTGGGATCGTTTGATGTAGTTTCGTTGTTTCCCAGTGTCCCAACTGATTTAGCTATGAATATAAGAGTTATTTAGTTATTGACAATCAGCTATGAAAACCGAAATTACAATCAACTAAAAGGACCACCGATGGGATCTTCAGCATACTCGCAGACAAAACCAAAGTACTATCCAAATATGTGGAAGACATATTTGCAATAGTTAAGGAGGAAGACGTTAATAACGAATTGACGACGCTGAATCCATTTCACAAGGACATAAAATTCACCATGGAACTGGGAGTGGAGAACAAATTCAGATTCTGGACAAATAATAAATTACCACTTCCAACATAAAAAACATAATAAAAAATACAGCCAAAAATTAAAAAAGCAAGTCGCCTCCGACTCGAATATACCCTGTACCAATTCACTTTTCTCTTTTTTTCTTTCTCATGCGAAAACTAATTACGAACCCACCCGGCTGCCGCCCTGAAATTTGGTAAGGAGTATTATTAGGAAATATATGTTAGGCTGTCCCAGGCTACAAGGGGAAATTTTTTTTGGAATTTCAATATGCATACCATTTATTTTTTTTCATTTGACTCTAAAGACTTAAATATAAAATATTATTGAGATCGGATGTCATTAACCCGTGCCGACTTGCCGTCAAACCTTAAGTTTAAAAGTTAGTATGACAGCTATTGGCTTACTTTAGAGAAACGTTGAATTGAATTTTTAAATTAATTAACTAATTAAAAATAAAACATATAGTTCGTATTTATTATCTTTATATTATAAAAGAGACACCAATCATCCAAATTTCTTTTCAAAGTTTGCTTTTTACAGTCGGAACCTGTACCTGTCTGTGTTCTTGTACGCAACGTAATAAAAAATTGTTTTTGCTCCTCTTGAACAGTGATCAAACCATGGAAATCTTGCATTAACTTAACCGCTCTTTCCGCCGTGTCATTGACTGATTTCAATTCTAGCAGCTTCTTTTTAACCTGTAGAAACGAATCATCATTTGACCACGACGAGGGACACTTGTTCAGAAAACTGTTGTCAATATGGAGTCGATTAAACAAGAACTTGCTTTTGACAGAGACGAAGTCATCAATGTTTTCCTCTAAAATTAAAAAAGATAGAACAGTTATTATTATACCTATTAGTAAACTTTGTAAAAGAACAAATTCAAAGATTAATTAACGTACCAAAAAGTGGGATACAGAGTTCTTTGTTGGATGTAATGTAACGTTTATTGTGGGCAGTTGGGTTTTCTCTAGTTAAGTTAGAAATCATTCTTACTTTAGTTTCTAGATTGACATCATCATCACATAAAGCCAGAATAGAAACTTCATCTGTCAAATGCTGGCAAAACTTCTGCAATGCTGCTCCAGAAATGTTTTTGTCTATTGTTTCGTATTTTTTCATGGCCTTCAAAAAACACAAATCCTGATACGGCGCCTTTACTGCTAAAATACATTGGAGCCAGGGTTTAACGTAGGATGTCACGATGAACAGACATACGTCCAACAGAGCTGCCTTATCCTTGTTTGAAAGTCTGAATTGAGAGCTAAGTTACAATATTTTCAAGCTTGGTGCATAGCACCTGGAGGCCGAATCTTAAATTTCTTCTCTGAATCTCCGCTAAGAAATATATTTAAAAGCTCAATTAATTCGCGATAGTCATCTCTAACGATATTTTTGGTTAATTCAGTTCTGTATAATGCTAGCAGTTTGCCAATTTCCGAAACATTTAAACAAGATAGCTTTTCTGTACAGCTTTGGACTTTCTCGGTATCGATGTTTTTGCAGTTTTCTCGGAATTTCTTGAATAATGGAATGTCTGGGCTTGTAGTTACTTGACTGATTTTCGCTTCAAACACGACTTTAAGTACTAATTCATAAACGTGATGGCGGCAAGCAAAAACAAGCACTTATCTACCCAGTTGTCGTTCGAGAAGAACACATGCTCCATTTATGAAGCCTGTATTAAAAGCAGTAGTATCACAACAGAGAATCTGCACTTTGTCTTAAGGATTCCAGTTCGTAATAGCATTCCAAACTGCATCTGCCGGTTCCCTTCCTGTCGAGCTATCCAACTTAGGAACAGCAATAATTTGTTCTTTATTATCATATGTAATAACTATCGGTAGGCGTTCTTCTTTACTTTTACGAGAATCTAGAGGTGGCAACAGTTTTCCGTCCCAGTGGACAGTTACCGTGTCCGGGACCTTGTTTTAAAAATCAATTTTTATAGTTTCAGCCCGTTCTTTTCGCATTTCCGTACAAACTCTATGAATGGAGGACTTGCTTATAGGGAATTCATCCGTATTGTGCCCCAAAGCCTCAATAGTTGCTTCAATTATAAAGACAGAATCCCTCACACTTAACTGACACCTATCTAATGCGGCAACTAACTTGGCAGTTAAGATATTTTTCCGCATATAAGGTTTATAGGGCTGAGAGGGGGCTTCTCTTGCGATGTTCCTATTTTCTTCTAGTTCTATTATTTCGGAATCAGAAGATGAATTTTCTAGATCTAAGGATGAAAAATATTTAGCACGTCGCTTTTCCTCCTCGATGATTCTAAACCACGTCCTTTCCTCTTTGTCTGTTACTTTTTTGTCCACTCCGGCTAAATGACCGGGCCGACCTGGTTCTCTTTGGCGCTGCAAGAAGATCTTATCTTCATTTATTTGAATCGATTGAAGAGCATCGGCATGTGCAATGTCAAACAAATTGCTTAAGTTTGAAATAAATTCATTTCGACGCTGTTTAAACACTTTTTGAGTTTTTTTCCGCATTTTTTTGTAATTCTCTCCAAACTTGGTATAAGTCAACTAGTTTTTTAACACAGTTGTGTATTGAACTTGTCGGTATACGAGCCTTTTCCCAATATATAAAACACTCACGAATTGTGAGATTTGCACTTTCACGTTAAAGGGAAGTTTAGAACCGGTGATTTGATGTTTTACGTCCCCTACTAAAAATATTTCCGTTTTGGAACTTCGTAACTCCATTGATATGTTCACTACACGAAAACAACGCGATGACTAATAAAAAAATCAAGTAATTACACGCAATCGAAGCGACAGGTTGCTTGCGCCATAATATACAAGTACTGACATGTTTGCGATCAACTCGGCACGGGTTGCCGTTATTCTAAATAGTCGAAACCTTATTTTCAGATTTTTTTAGACCATTCAAACAAAATAAGAGGGTATGCGTTAAAAAAAAACCTTTTAATTTTTTTGGGACACTCTAATATGTATATGTGTACCAAATTTCATTACGAAATTTTAAATATTGCGGAAGAAAATCACTTTTTGCTGATTACGAGTCTGCATCCTAACTTTGGTGACTCTAGCTCTAAAAGTCTCCGAGATCTAGGTGTTCATACAGACGGACGGACGAACGGACGGACGGCCAGACGGACATGGCTATATGGACTCGGCTGTTGATGCTTATCAAAATATATGTACTTTATAGGGTCGTAAACTTTCTTCCTTCCTTCTGCCTATTACATACATTGTGGCGACTTTAATATAGCCTTTTACCCTATGGGTACAGGGTATAATTAGGTGGTCTATGATTCGTTTTCCTGTAATTGGAAGTTGAATGCCATCATGGGTTTGAGTTAAATCCACTCCACAAGCTTGGTAGCTTGTTTACTAGCATCAGTTATTACGCTAAATGCTATGTGAAAATCTGGGTAGTGTTGTAACGTTGACTGCAATTTCTTTGAGATGTTGGAATGCATTTTGGCTGTCCAATTAATGCGAACATTTTTATACCCTTGCAAAAAATATTATTAAATTGGTCAGATGAAATAATCCACACCTTTTTATCAAATTTCTTAGGGATCGGACCACTATATTGTATAAACTCTTTGGAAACAATCGAAAAACATGTTTCGATGAGAAATCCTTGTTATACCTTGTTTGGTCAAAAGTGTGCAACGCATGGAATGAAGCCTCTCCGCCCATAAAATGTATATATATTTTTGATCAGCACGATGAGACGAGCTCATATAGCCATGTCCGTCCGTTTGGCCGTCTGTATCAGCGCAAACTCCTCCTAGACCACCAAAGCTACAGTGCTAAAAATCTTCTTCTGCAGGCATTGTAAACCTCTGATTCAGACAGATCGGGCCACTATATCATATGGCTCCCCTAGGAACGATCGGTCGAAAATGGAGTTTTTGATCAATACCTTTGTTGTTTTTCATGGGATATTTAAGAAAATGTACTAATCTTAATTTACTTTATATCCGAACGTCTTTATCAAATTTCATTAATATCAGACTATTATATCATATAGCTTCCATTGAAACGGTCGGTCGAGAAAAAAGTGTTTCACAAGGAACAATAAATATAGAATATTTAAACAAATATACATATCCTAGTTTACTTTGTATCCAAACGTTTGAAACGGCCGAAAATTCAGTTTGAATCCAATGACTTTGTTTTTTTTCAAGCGACTGTTATAAAAATGAATATTTGTTAGCTTAATATATTCAGTAACATGAGCGCGAAAATTTTGTCAATATCGGGCGACTATATCATATAGGTCTTAATAGGCTTTTTCACAAAGACGCCTATACGTAAGGCGAGTTAAAAATAACTGGCAAGGGTATACAAACTTCGGCGTCAGTGTAACATTCAAGGGCTGCAAGGGTATATAAATTGCGGCATAGATTTTTATTATGATATTGCCTTCTATTATTAAGTCGTTGTTTACGCAATTTTGATTAAGTTTAGTTTTGGGTAAATTCCTTGTTACATTCATGTTTGGTTCAATCTAATTAGTTTGAAAATTCTTATATGTTTTAGTGTATTTGGGATTTGATTTAAAATGCCTATTATACATTCATTAGTTTTATATTTGTTTTGTATTTTTGTTGAACAAAGTGTTGTTGTCAAAATAGTATTCTATCGTAAGAATATCAAAGATAGGTGTTTTTGTTATTTCTTAAGAAATGTTTGGAAAGATAAAAATCTTATTTGAATTTGGTTTAAGCCAGGTGGATGTTTTTGTATTCAATAGTTTTTCCGAATTAACATGACTTAAGCGATTGTGTTTGAATAGTTTTGGGTTTAAAATTCCTAGTCTAGTAAGCTGAATGCTCATTTCTATGTCCCTAATGTATTCTGTGAGATGCTCACAGATTAGAACTTCTAGTTTTACTGATTTTTCCTTTTCTTCCTTGAGTTTGTTTAGTAATTCTAAGCCTTTATTAATAGTGTCTATTACGTAATTTGGTTCGTTTGCTTGCACGCTATTGCTTTCAAGATTATTTATTTTTTCTTCTAATTCGTCTTTATCGTCCTGATCAAGATAATTATATATTGAACCAATGCCGTTAATTAGTCCTCGTTTGTTACGTTTTACAATTTGTGTTCCATTTATTTCCCTACTTAGTTTTTCTGTTAAGTATTGATTATGAATTATCTCTGTAAATTCCTTTGCTTGTTGCATTAAATTGTTATATGTAGTGTCTATTAGCGTTAAATTCACTTTTAAATAATGATATTCAAAGTTTGTCGGTAAGCCCATGGTCTCTGTCTTAAATATTAAGTAACCGTTCGGTGCTTTTACTGGGTTTATGTCAATGGATTGGCTGCATGTTGATTTTAATGTTAAGAATACCATAATGCACAAAAAAGTCATCTTGAGTTGTTGACCTGTAATTAATCAATTGTCGTATTGGCATTTATTAACTTTCTTTTTCTTTTTGAATTTTGATTTGTAGTGTGTGACCTTTTGTCCTCTATTTCTTTCTTCAAAATGTTTCTCATTTAACTGATTTATTTCTCCTGTCTTTTTGAATGGATTTGTTGTTTTAGATTTAACTAATGGTGCTTGTTTAAATCTAGTATCGATTTCGAAGTCGTGTCTATCTTTATCTGCTGGTGTTCGTTTAGTTGTTTTATGTCTCGTCTTATGGTTGTATATGTAGAGAATTTTTTCAAATTTGATTAATTTATCTTCGATGTCATTTTCACTATTTATAATTCTGAGTTTTTCATTTACTGTTTGGAATGGAATCTTTCTACGTTTGAAATGCCGTTTTTACGTGTTGTGATTTCTAACTTTACATTTTTTTTCTTGTAGCCAATTTTTTAGTGCTATACACAGAAATGCTGAATCTTTGCCTGAATTTATTTCTATTGGTTTGCCCATTTCTGTGAATACTTTCATAATTTCCCTCTTGGCTTCTAACCAATCTCTAGACTTTACTTCTACAAGTGTTGCAAATTTGGAGTAAATGTCGATGCATGAAAGGAATTGTAAGTTGTCGATCATGTAAAAGTCCATGACGTATTTTTTTTTTTCTGATATTAAAAGTTTCTGGTGTTATTTCAAAAGTTTTTGTATTTCTATATTCTGTCTTTCCGATATTGTATACTGAGCATTTATTAATAATGTTTTAAATAAGTTTTTGAAAACATTATAATAAATAAATATAATATTTTTCTTTAAACAATTTAATTGTTTTTTCGATTCCTGGATGTAATAATTCTTTATGTTGTTTTAGAATTATTTCTTTGACTTGTGCAAACGTTTGAATGTTTTCTAACTTAATGCTAGATTTTAGGTTTTGGTATTTGCGTTTGATTGTATTATTTCAATAAAGTAATGATGGAATATGGGAAAATCTTGTTCATTATGAAAATATGGTACAGTTTTCTTACTAAAAAGATATTTTTTGATTATATTCCTTGCGTATGCATTGGTCATTTCTTTGTATGATATTTTTATGTTTGATTTATAAAAATAAGTTGTTGTTTCTTCTTTGTCTTCTGAACCTCTAATAAGTTCTATTTGTCTGTTGAAATAAATAATGGGTATTTCTACTATTGGATTGCAATTTTCATTATCCCCATGAGCTCTATGTATTGTAGCTGCGGTGCTTTCTGTTGATCCTAAAAAGTTTTGATTTTTTTTAATTCTGGAAAGGGCATCTGATTTTCTTTGCCGGGTAAATATTTAATTTTGTAATCAAACTCATTTACTTTTATTTTCCGACGTTGAAGTTTCATATTTGGTTCTTTTATATTGCTGGGCCATACTAAAGGCTTATGATCGCTTAAAATTTCAAACTTTCTACCGAAAAGGTATGATCTGAAATACTTTGTTGCCTAAACTGTTGCTAGTAATTCTTTTTCTATAGATGAATAATTGATCTTATGTTCGCTTTGCGTTTGGTTTGTGTTCTTGTGAAAGAACTGCTCCTATAGCTATATATGCTTGGTAAGTGGTAAGTGAGAATTTTTTTTTAAATTGGGATAGGTCAGAATGGGGTCTGATGTTATAAGAATTTTAGGTTTCTCAAAAGCTAAAATAAAATTTTCATCTTTCGTATTAAGTGTAACGCCTTTCTTAAGTTTGAGTGTTAGTGGTTCATACAAACCTTGAAATGATTTTATTTCTTTCTTAGTTTTTGGAATTGGAAAATTTATAATTGCTTGTATTTTATTTGGGTTATACCTTCTGTTGTTATTATCTGTTTTTTTTTTCATAAATTTGCATTTGTCGAGTTGGAGTTTAAGATTAGCTTCTCTTAGTTTGTTAAATACCTTTCTGAGTGACAGTATGTGTTCCTCCTATGAAGTGGAGTACACTATAATATCATCCAGATAAACAAGGCAATTCTTATAAATAAGGTCTTTCAAAAGATTATTCATGCATCTTTGAAATGTTGCTGGGGCATTTTTTAGAGCAAATGGCATACGTGTGTATTCGTAATGGCCATGTTTAGTTGAGAAAGCTGTTTTTGCAATAGATTCAGGATTCATTTGAATTTGATGAAATCCCTTAGCTAAATCAATGGTGTTAAAGTATTGGCATTTTCCCAGTTTGTCAAGAATTTCATCCATGACTGGAATTGGGAATTTGTCATCTATTGTGACTTCATTAAAATTTCGATTGTCAATGACTAATCTGAATTTTTGTTTGTTGGAAGCATCTCCTTTTCTTTGGGTGAGCTCGATTTTGGAATGATACCCTGTTCAATCATTTGTTAATCTGTTTGTTGACTTCTGTGTCAAACGATTGTCGATATTTGTATGGACGTTTATAAATTGGGTCCTCATGTTTTGTATGAATAAAGTGCGTTATTGTACTTGTGAAAGTCAAATTTTCACCTTCGGGGTACTGGATGTCACTGAATTCGTACAAGGCTTTTTTAAGTATTTCTGTTTCTTCGTTGTTTAAATGATCGAGTCTATACTCTTTGCTTTCTACTATTTCATTTTCAATCGCAAAATTTGTGTCTATGTTATGTTCTTCTTTCATTTTTTTAACATCTCTAAAATAAAATGTATAGTTTCCTAATTTTGCGTATTTTTCTTCATAGTTTATTTAAGCTTTACAGGCTTTTAGGAAAGTTTTGCTTATCAACATGTCGTATTTATTTAAAAATATATGGATATAAAATTTTTGTTCTGTTAGACAAGGTTTGCTGGATGCAAGGAAAATGATTTCTTTTAATTCTACTGCTCAAAATTCAATTATGTGAATTTTGAAATTTTCTGATGTGTCCATTTTGCTAATTCCACTATTACTTTCTCTTTTAATTTTGTAGGCTGGTTTGTTACATTATTTTTTGGATACTTATTTTTTTGTTGATAATTTATTGGATTCTGAGCCCTATCAATATTTAATTTTTGAAACTCTTAAAAGAGTTGTTGGTTTTATGTTGTATCGGATTGTTTTGTTTGAGACAGAGTTGTACTATTGGGTACAAAGGGTTTTCCACCTTTTTGGTTTTGGTTTTGGCATTGATTTGATTTTCTGTTTTATGGTATACTATTCTCGTATTAACCTTCTCTTTGAGCTACTTGTTTCAGCTTGCTAACTGTGGTTATATCGTATCTAGCTAACGTCACAAATAATCTATCAGGTAATTTTTAAATTTGTTTATTACATCTTTTTTAGTGTTATTTGCAGCATTTATACAAAGAATCGTGTTATTTGCGTCGTTTTCCATACTTAGTTTGTCTGTGATAATATAGGATTTGTCTTCTACTTCTGTTACAAACTTACGAAGATTTCCTGTATAGTTTGTGTTGTAGAGGCGTTGAAGAAGACCCTCAAAGAGGATCTACGTCTTCAATTCATTGATAGGAATGCCCTCAGTTCCAGCCAGGTGTTGACTTGTCCAATTTGCGAGAGCCGTTGTGCGAAGTGAGCTGCATCTCGATGGCACTGAACAATATGTTATGTTGCCTTATATCATGGGCTGGATATAAGTTCATGATGAAATCTATCTTCCTTATGAATGACGTCAGATTCTCTGGCGCTCCATCATAATTTGCCACCTGTCTTAACGAAGAGAGTGCTTGGATTGAGGTGGGCTTCGGAGAGTTCCACGGCCATTTTATTTTTTAGTGGTGTTTTGTTGATTTTCTGGGTTTTTCCGAGTGTTTTGTTTGGTTATTTTTGTTTGTTTGTTCGCCCACAAGTTGGCGTTTTTGTTCCACAACTGGTGATTATGGTTGTAACACACAGTTGATAATACTTTCGCGCACAGTTGGCGTAAATATTTTTCACTGTTGTAAACTTTTGAGCACTCTGCTCCCAGTATTTACATATAGCTTACAGGGATCAATTAAATGATGTGTAAGGCCTTGATACAAGTACTGTTTTGTATTGATTGTCGCTCACTACCCAGAAATTCCAATAGTCCAAAGGATCTATTATTTTTGCGGAAAGTCTGTTTTTGCTTCGGTTCTTGATATCGCATCGGAATTTTAAAGTGATCCTATTAAATATCTGGTCCTTCCAAAGGGGAAAAAAAGATATTATTCATGCGAGTTAAAAGCGGGGACTTTATTCTTTGAATAAAAACTTAAAACTGAAGTACAAAAATGTCTTATAGTATTATTTATAGGCTAAATTTGTGAGTCCTTCAGTGGCGTGATCGATATTAATGCGATTTGATTGGCCCGAATTTTAATGTTGAACTAGCGTTCTCACGTTCTCATTATTGCAAGTGTTGAATTGTTTATGACTAAAACGGATTTGATTGGCCTGTGTTTTAGTTATGAGTTAGCGTTCACACGCTTTGATTTTGAGGGGGAAAATTGTTATTGCAAGTGTCCAAGTGTTTGTAAAAAAACGGATGTTTACTTTAAAGTTATAAATTTGAGTGGGGCAAAAAATGTATTTGGGTTATTGGGTTGGATATATGACTAAATATTCTTAATTAGCATGATATACCCATGTCCGTCCATAGAACGATAGGACATGTTTTGTGTGGACGAAGTTTTGTTTTTTACATTTTTCAAACCATACTCGGCACTAATGTTTATTAATGTTGCCTGCACCTATTTGTTTAATTTTGTAAGGATCGGACTTCTATAGCATATGACACCCATAGGATCGATCGGTAAAAAACAGTCAAAGTGAGAAAAACTTTTTTGGTTTTTTAAGTTCTCCCAGCTAAACTCGCTCCTAATATGTTTTGTTGTGGTCCGCAACTTTCCCCTAGATTTTTTAAGCATCGGACCACTATGTCATATTGCTCCCATAGGAACAATCGGAAAAAATGTTCCTATGAGAAAACCTTTCTTGATTGTTGGAATATTTGATAAATACACCTAATCGTATACAGCTGTTGTGACTTCGATTGATACACACACATCCATATGTAGGCAAATGAACATGAATTGTGACTGTTTGTTTACGAGAATAACATTTTGAACAAAATAATTTAGAATACACAAAGACTGCAAAAATTATAACCGAATTTCGGCATAGCCGAAGTTAGCTTCGATATTTTCAACAGAAATAACAGTCAACATCGCTGTCACGAAGCCCTTGCTAGGGGAGTCTGCTTCTTTAATTTATTTAAATTTTTCGTTTTATCGAAAAATAGACTTAAAATGACTACATAGGGTTCTTTGTAGGGTTGGGTTTATGCAGAAGGCATAAACATGAGATGTACAGTGTAAGCTCCCTTGGACGGACAGCGAAAAAAAAAGTATTTTTGTCCGCTCAAGGAAGAATCGCCAAGAGCCCTGGCGATTGAGAGACGAGGCAGAAAGTTGGCGAGAGTGGTGAAGTAGCATCATTGGTGTAAAGTTGTCTGCGAGTAAAGCCGAAAGTAACTACGATACAACTAATCAAATGTAATCACTATAGCTACGAAACAACTAATCTAATAAAAAACTAAAGCTACGCCAAAGTACAACTTATTCTACAAACAAATTCACGTTTCATTCAACTGATGCTTCTTCTTTAGCTAGTCAAGGAATTCGTCCTCCCAACATTAGCGATACCCACATCCTGTTATCCTCTTGGCGGTGAAGGGATTGGCCCTCGCACACTGATAAGCTCCAGTGTAAAAAAAAAAGAGTTGGTCCCAACGCCAGGAAGAACTTCAACACTTAGCTGCCGCTCTCCGCCCGTTGCCATGGCCTATGGGATTTAAATAGCGCCCAGCGTGCAAGTTTCTGGCTGCTCTGGTGGTCGCCTAGTCTCTTGCCGCTTGGCCTCCCAGATGACAGCCCTACCCCTCGGGGGCTGTTCGGCAGCATTTTTGTGAGCCTTTGTGTCTCCATGGACCTGAAATTAAAAAGAAATTAGTTATTTTTAATTGTTTACTTTTTAACTTGTTTTCTTTGTGTTTTTTCTACAGCTGTTTCCATCAACGTCATTGTTTAAATATATCGATAGACACTCTTGTCCCATTCCCAATGTTATGTTAAAGTACGAAGGTTAATGTAAATTTCCCGCCATCATGTTTAATTTAAAAAAAAATTCTTATTGTCAATTTATTTCTTATTATGTATACATTTCTATGCCATGTCAATTTTAATGTAATGTTCCTATTAGGCTTAGATACTCAATATAAAATTTTATTTGTAATTGTATATGCCCTTAACGGGCGAAAAACAATAAAAGATAAGTGATTCTCCAGAAGCCACTCACTTGGCTTAGCACCGTCTAGCCATACAATTAAAAAATCCATGAAGAAACACGTTTTAAAATAATTGTGTGTGCTAGTACATTTTGTGCAAAACTTTCTCTACTGCTATGGAACAACTTATTAACTTAACTTATTTTTGGAACAAATATATGGTTCATAATAAATAAAAGTTAATAAACTAAGCTAATAAATTGTTTCTTTCTAAAAGTTATAAACCTATATATATGAGTGGTACCACAAAACAAAACTTAATGAAATGTTAAGATTTTAAACCGACCCGCCGCTATATTTTAGAAGCAAAAAGTTAATTCTACAAACTTTTACATCTTCTCGTTAACTCGTATACCAGTCTTCGTGAATCGTGTCGTTCCCCTCTTATACACCGTCTTTTGCATGTGTGTGGCAGCCATTGTGTGAAAACGTGTAAGGCAACTATACATTTCGGTAAAGTTGTCTCTTTATACCAACTCTTACAACTTGTTTCTGTCATAAAATTTCTGTGTAAATAAAGTATTTCCCTAACATGAACAATAATATGATAACAACAACAAAGACACATCATCAGCAAGCGACATAAAGAGCGAAATTTCCTACAAGGATTTACTTAACGACTCCGACGACTTTTTACTAGTTGCAGTTGGTAGGCAAGCCAGCGGCAACAAATTAGCCAAAATCAGCGATTGCCACTCATCGAGCGCCTGTGAATCTTTGATTGATTTCCAGCAGTCGCTTGATTGCACTCCCATCTGTTCAACAGGCTATTCTAATAACTACTACTCCAGCAAACAAGTAGCCAACTGTCCCGTCATAGAATGGAGAAAATCTCTTCAATCACCCAGTAATGGATATGAGCTGCCCAGTGTACCAGGATTCCAGGATTCCAAAAACCCGCTTCTTGTGGAGAAAAACACCCAATCTAATGACAAGACCCACCAAGGCTCCACCTTGCCTTGTCGCTCGCATGTGCACTGGATCTAGAAGGTCAAATAAGCCCTTCTCACCCACCCATTTCCACCCTGACCTTGATGGCCATGTAGATGAAACGAACAGCTGGCATACTCCAACCCACCCGTCAACACTGTTCCTGCAACTGGTGCTTCTAACGCCATCACTACACGAACGCCCCCTCACCAATTCATCTACATAAAGTAAATCTTATCAAGCCACTAATTAGCGCCATCCGCAATACAATTGAAAATAATACCAGCTCTCTCATTAAATCCAATGCCAATAACAAAATTAAAATTGTATGCCAGGAATTCTCTACCTACAAACTAATACTAAACCTTGTTTCTGCAGGCGGGTTTGGTGCTCTTCATGTCCAGCCAATTAAGGACTCCTCTTGCACCATTATAATCCGTCACTTGTACCATAGCACGCCGCTAGAAACAATTGGCCGAGATCTTGATGTTATAGGAATAACGACCACATCGATACGTTGTCACATATGAACATCGTTGACAAAAGTAGGGCAATTCATCTCGAAACACCTAATAAGAAATCACCTGATCCTTGTCAATCAATATAACGCCTAATAAAATGAGAAGAAGGGGCAGACCGTCCAGCCACCGCTCTCTTAAATTCCAGGCTGCAGTCCCAAATGAATTTAAGTACTATTTTACCATTGCCGAGGCCTCCAACGCTGCCTCTGATTCATTCTGAATCCCAACTGTATTCTTTTGATGAATTCTTTGAGGACCCGAAAGGAAAGACTAGTTCAGCCATATAAGCTGCAAAATCCAAGTACACCAAAGATACAAATGGGCAAACACTTGCCCTTGAATGAATGAATGAATCGGCGTCAATCATGAATGAAGGATATGTCTCTTCAAATACTCCATAAAAACAATTAAATTAACACCTAACACAATTTGTTTAATTCAATTATAACCAAAGCTTAAAAATCAAATTAATAACTCTAACAAAAACATTGATAAATTCATACAATTTTTTTCATGCCAAATCTTATTAACCAGATCTTGCCAGCGCCATGAAATCTATAAAAAATCATTTTGTAATCCAAAAACATAGCCAAGCTTAATCTTAACATATTAAATTAAACACTAAAAGTTACTTCACATGTATAACTAAATGTCGTCTATAAAAAATTATTCATTTGTATTGCTTCTGCAAATTCGGTGTGGGCATGTAAATATACATTTTAAAAAATCAATTAAAGCCTCAATGGTCTTAGCCTCTTAGCTTCAAATTTCAATTCGTCAATCCTGTAAAATAAGAATCGACTAAAATCTATATTAACAAATACCTATATATGAATTAGAATAACTACTTACGTGAAATGTTATTGCATGTTCCTTGTTTCTCTAATGCGATGCAATCATCATAAACCTGATCAAGGTTCACTAAACGCCAATTCTGCTATGAAATGAAATTATAAACTATACAGTGCCAATCGAAACTTAAATCACTAACCAAAATAAAACAACAAGATCGATGTAAATAAGCTATATTAAAAAGCTAATCTCATTACAAAACGTCATGCTCTTAAAATCAAATTTAAAACTTAAATCACTAACCAAAATAAAACAACAAAATCGATGTAAATAAGCTATCAAACCAATTAAAGCTCTAATCTCATTACAAAACGTCATGCTCTTAAAACTCAAATTTATTTTCCAACCTTCTTAAAATCTAATGTCAAGCTTTAAATCATCATTAATCCTACAAAGCCATTTTGCTAACTATATTAACATCTATTACATGAAAACTTACACCTATTTACAAAACAACTAAAGCAAATGAACTTATAAAATGATTATCATGCACTAAATCGAGACACAACTAATCTATGCAAACTAATTAAGCCACGTAAAATAACATCTACTTTTACAAAGCCGCGTTGCTAATAAATACTTAAGTGTGAGCCATGTCTTAATATAAACAACCACATAAAATCTATTTAAACTAAACTAAACTTATAATGTCATGCAAACTCATTTACTCTACTGTGTAATAAATTCAATCTAAAGCAACAAAAACTCGACGGTATACAATGTTATGAAAACCACTTAATCTAAATTAAACTTATGAAATCATGCTAATCTCCAAATTACTATAATCCTCCATGTCCTCTTTTTGATCTGAAAGCTATGTCGTTTACCCTGAAAAACAAAGCAAATTACTTTTCTTACCAACAGATAAAAAATCACGAATTAAATTATATACTCATCCGATATGTCCTTCATGCTTCTCGCTTAACTACATGTGAAGCGTCCATCTTGATCAAGTTCAAATCCACAAAACGCAAATTCTATAACGAAAATAATTAAAACAATTTAATAACCTTGCAAACTCTAAAACTATAAAATAACTAATCTTAACAAATCTACTAAAGCTATGTCAATTTTACTCTTAACGATATGATTCTAAAACTACGATACAACTAATCAAATGTAATCACTATAGCTACGAAACAACTAATCTAATAAAAAACTAAAGCTACGCCAAAGTACAACTTATTCTACAAACAAATTCAAGTTTCATTCAACTGATGCTTCTTCCTTAGCTAGTCAAGGAATTCGCCCTCCCAACATTAGCGATCTACCCATCCTGTTATCCTCTTGGCGGTGAAGGGATTGGCCCTCGCACACTGATAAGCTCCAGTGTAAAAAAAAGAGTTGGTCCCAACGCCAGGAAGAACTTCAACACTTAGCTGCCGCTCTCCGCCCGTTGCCATGGCCTATGGGATTTAAATAGCGCCCAGCGTGCAAGTTTCTGGCTGCTCTGGTGGTCGCCTAGTCTCTTGCCGCTTGGCCTCCCAGATGACAGCCCTACCCCTCGGGGGCTGTTCGGCAGCATTTTTGTGAGCCTTTGTGTCTCCATGGACCTGAAATTAAATAGAAATTAGTTATTTTTAATGGTTTACTTTTTAACTTGTTTTCTTTGTGTTTTTCTACAGCTGTTTCCATCAACGTCATTGTTTAAATATATCGATAGACACTCTTGTCCCATTCCCAATGTTATGTTAAAGTACGAAGGTTAATGTAAATTTCCCGCCATCATGTTTAATTAAAAAAAATTCTTATTGTCAATTTATTTCTTATTATGTATACATTTCTATGCCATGTCAATTTTAATGTAATGTTCCTATTAGGCTTAGATACTCAATATAAAATTTTTTTGTAATTGTATATGCCCTTAACGGGCGAAAAACAATAAAAGATAAGTGATTCTCCAGAAGCCACTCACTTGGCTTAGCACCGTCTAGCCATACAATTAAAAAATCCATGAAGAAACACGTTTTAAAATAATTGTGTGTGCTAGTACATTTTGTGCAAAACTTTCTCTACTGCTATGGAACAACTTATTAACTTAACTTAACTTATTTTTGGAACAAATATATGGTTCATAATAAATAAAAGTTAATAAACTAAGCTAATAAATTGTTTCTTTCTAAAAGTTATAAACCTATATATATGAGTGGTACCACAAAACAAAACTTAATGAAATGTTAAGATTTTAAACCGACCCGCCGCTATATTTTAGAAGCAAAAAGTTAATTCTACAAACTTTTACATCTTTTCGTTAACTCGTATACCAGTCTTCGTGAATCGTGTCGTTCCCCTCTTATACACCGTCTTTTTTGCATGTGTGTGTGTGGCAGCCATTGTGTGAAAAACGTGTAAGGCAACTATACATTTCGGTAAAGTTGTCTCTTTATACCAACTCCTACAACTTGGTTCTGTCATAAAATTTCTGTGTAAGTAAAGTATTTCCCTAATATGAACAATAATATGATAACAACAACAAAGACACATCATCAGCAAGCGACATAAAGAGCGAAATTTCCTACAAGGATTTACTTAACGACTCCGACGACTTTTTACTAGTTGCAGTTGGTAGGCAAGCCAGCGGCAACAAATCAGCCAAAATCAGCGATAGCCACTCATCGAGCGCCTGTGAATCTTTGATTGATTTCCAGCAGTCGCTTGATTGCACTCCCATCTGTTCAACAGGCTATTCTGATAACTGCTACTCCAGCAAACAAGTAGCCAACTGTCACGTCATAGAATGGAGAAAATCTTTTCAATCACCCAGTAATGGATATGAGCTGCCCAGTGTACCAGGATTCCAGGATTCCAAAAACCCGCTTCTTGTGGAGAAAAACACCCCAATCTAATGACAAGACCCACCAAGGCTCCAAGGCTCGCCCTTGCCTTGTCGCTCGCATGTGCACTGGATCTAGAAGGTCAAATAAGCCCTTCTCACCCACCCATTTCCACCCTGACCTTGATGGCCATGTAGATGAAACGAACAGCTGGCATACTCCAACCCACCCGTCAACACTGTTCCTGCAACTGGTGCTTCTAACGCCATCACTAATCACGAACGCCCCCTCACCAATTCATCTACATAAAGTAAATCTTATCAAGCCACTAATTAGCGCCATCCGCAATACAATTGAAAATAATACCAGCTCTCTCATTAAATCCAATGCCAATAACAAAATTAAAATTGTATGCCAGGAATTCTCTACCTACAAACTAATACTAAACCTTGTTTCTGCAGGCGGGTTTGGTGCTCTTCATGTCCAGCCAATTAAGGACTCCTCTTGCACCATTATAATCCGTCACTTGTACCATAGCACGCCGCTAGAAACAATTGGCCGAGATCTTGATGTTATAGGAATAACGACCACATCGATACGTTGTCACATATGAACATCGTTGACAAAAGTAGGGCAATTCATCTCGAAACACCTAATAAGAAATCACCTGATCCTTGTCAATCAATACTAACGCCTAATAAAATGAGAAGAGAGGGGCAGACCGTCCAGCCACCGCTCTCTTAAATTCCAGGCTGCAGTCCCAAATGAATTTAATGTTGAGAGTACTATTTTACCATTGCCGAGGCCTCCAACGCTGCCTCTGATTCATTCTGAATCCCAACTGTATTCTTTTGATGAATTCTTTGAGGACCCGAAAGGAAAGACTAGTTCAGCCATATAAGCTGCAAAATCCAAGTACACCAAAGATACAAATGGGCAAACACTTGCCCTTGAATGAATGAATGAATCGGCGTCAATCATGAATGAAGGATATGTCTCTTCAAATACTCCATAAAAACAATTAAATTAACACCTAACACAATTTGTTTAATTCAATTATAACCAAAGCTTTAAATCAAATTAATAACTCTAACAAAAACATTGATAAATTCATACAATTTTTTTCATGCCAAATCTTATTAACCAGATCTTGCCAGCGCCATGAAATCTATAAAAAATCATTTTGTAATCCAAAAACATAGCCAAGCTTAATCTTAACATATTAAATTAAACACTAAAAGTTACTTCACATGTATAACTAAATGTCGTCTATAAAAAAATTATTCATTTGTATTGCTTCTGCAAATTCGGTGTGGGCATGTAAATATACATTTTAAAAAATCAATTAAAGCCTCAATGGTCTTAGCCTCTTAGCTTCAAATTTCAATTCGTCAATCCTGTAAAATAAGAATCGACTAAAATCTATATTAACAAATACCTATATATGAATTAGAATAACTACTTACGTGAAATGTTATTGCATGTTCCTTGTTTCTCTAATACGATGCAATCATCATAAACCTGATCAAGGTTCACTAAACGCCAATTCTGCTATGAAATGAAATTATATAAAGTATTTTAATACAGTGCCAATCGAAACATTAAATCACTAACCAAATTTAAAACTTAAATCACTAAAATAAAACAACAATATCGATGTAAATAAGCTATCAAACCAATTAAAGCTCTAATCTCATTACAAAACGTCATGCTCTTAAAACTCAAATTTATTTTCCAACCTTCTTAAAATCTAATGTCAAGCTTTAAATCATCATTAATCCTACAAAGCCATTTTGCTAACTATATTAACATCTATTACATGAAAACTTACACCTATTTACAAAACAACTAAAGCAAATGAACTTATAAAATGATTATCATGCACTAAATCGAGACACAACTAATCTATGCAAACTAATTAAGCCACGTAAAATAACATTTACTTTTACAAAGCCGCGTTGCTAATAAATACTTAAGTGTGAGCCATGTCTTAATATAAACAACCACATAAAATCTATTTAAACTAAACTAAACTTATAATGTCATGCAAACTCATTTACTCTACTGTGTAATAATTCAATCTAAAGCAACAAAAACTCGACGGTATACAATGTTATAAAAACCACTTAATCTAAATTAAACTTATGAAATCATGCTAATCTCCAAATTACTATAATCCTCCATGTCCTCTTTTTTGATCTGAAAGCTATGTCGTTTACCCTGAAAAACAAAGCAAATTACATTTCTTACCAACAGATAAAAAATCACGAATTAAATTATATACTCATCCGATATGTCCTTCATGCTTCTCGCTTAACTACATGTGAAGCGTCCATCTTGATCAAGTTCAAATCCACAAAACGCAAATTCTATAACGAAAATAATTAAAACAATTTAATAACCTTGCAAACTCTAAAACTATAAAATAACTAATCTTAACAAATCTACTAAAGCTATGTCAATTTTACTCTTAACGATATGATTCTAAAACTACGATACAACTAATCAAATGTAATCACTATAGCTACGAAACAACTAATCTAATAAAAAACTAAAGCTACGCCAAAGTACAACTTATTCTACAAACAAATTCAAGTTTCATTCAACTGATGCTTCTTCCTTAGCTAGTCAAGGAATTCGCCCTCCCAACATTAGCGATCTACCCATCCTGTTATCCTCTTGGCGGTGAAGGGATTGGCCCTCGCACACTGATAAGCTCCAGTGTAAAAAAAAGAGTTGGTCCCAACGCCAGGAAGAACTTCAACACTTAGCTGCCGCTCTCCGCCCGTTGCCATGGCCTATGGGATTTAAATAGCGCCCAGCGTGCAAGTTTCTGGCTGCTCTGGTGGTCGCCTAGTCTCTTGCCGCTTGGCCTCCCAGATGACAGCCCTACCCTCGGGGGCTGTTCGGCAGCATTTTTGTGAGCCTTTGTGTCTCCATGGACCTGAAATTAAATAGAAATTAGTTATTTTTAATGGTTTACTTTTTAACTTGTTTTCTTTGTGTTTTTCTACAGCTGTTTCCATCAACGTCATTGTTTAAATATATCGATAGACACTCTTGTCCCATTCCCAATGTTATGTTAAAGTACGAAGGTTAATGTAAATTTCCCGCCATCATGTTTAAATTAAAAAAAAATTCTTATTGTCAATTTATTTCTTATTATGTATACATTTCTATGCCATGTCAATTTTAATGTAATGTTCCTATTAGGCTTAGATACTCAATATAAAATTTTATTTGTAATTGTATATGCCCTTAACGGGCGAAAAACAATAAAAGATAAGTGATTCTCCAGAAGCCACTCACTTGGCTTAGCACCGTCTAGCCATACAATTAAAAAATCCATGAAGAAACACGTTTTAAAATAATTGTGTGTGCTAGTACATTTTGTGCAAAACTTTCTCTACTGCTATGGAACAACTTATTAACTTAACTTAACTTATTTTTGGAACAAATATATGGTTCATAATAAATAAAAGTTAATAAACTAAGCTAATAAATTGTTTCTTTCTAAAAGTTATAAACCTATTATGATGAGTGGGCACAAAACAAAACTTAATGAAATGTTAAGATTTTAAACCGACCCGCCGCTATATTTTAGAAGCAAAAAGTTAATTCTACAAACTTTTACATCTTTTCGTTAACTCGTATACCAGTCTTCGTGAATCGTGTCGTTCCCCTCTTATACACCGTCTTTTGCATGTGTGTGTGGCAGCCATTGTGTGAAAACGTGTAAGGCAACTATACATTTCGGTAAAGTTGTCTCTTTATACCAACTCCTACAACTTGGTTCTGTCATAAAATTTCTGTGTAAGTAAAGTATTTCCCTAATATGAACAATAATATGATAACAACAACAAAGACACATCATCAGCAAGCGACATAAAGAGCGAAATTTCCTACAAGGATTTACTTAACGACTCCGACGACTTTTTACTAGTTGCAGTTGGTAGGCAAGCCAGCGGCAACAAATCAGCCAAAATCAGCGATAGCCACTCATCGAGCGCCTGTGAATCTTTGATTGATTTCCAGCAGTCGCTTGATTGCACTCCCATCTGTTCAACAGGCTATTCTGATAACTCCTACTCCAGCAAACAAGTAGCCAACTGTCACGTCATAGAATGGAGAAAATCTTTTCAATCACCCAGTAATGGATATGAGCTGCCCAGTGTACCAGGATTCCAGGATTCCAAAAACCCGCTTCTTGTGGAGAAAAACACCCAATCTAATGACAAGACCCACCAAGGCTCCAAGGCTCCACCTTGCCTTGTCGCTCGCATGTGCACTGGATCTAGAAGGTCAAATAAGCCCTTCTCACCCACCCATTTCCACCCTGACCTTGATGGCCATGTAGATGAAACGAACAGCTGGCATACTCCAACCCACCCGTCAACACTGTTCCTGCAACTGGTGCTTCTAACGCCATCACTAATCACGAACGCCCCCTCACCAATTCATCTACATAAAGTAAATCTTATCAAGCCACTAATTAGCGCCATCCGCAATACAATTGAAAATAATACCAGCTCTCTCATTAAATCCAATGCCAATAACAAAATTAAAATTGTATGCCAGGAATTCTCTACCTACAAACTAATACTAAACCTTGTTTCTGCAGGCGGGTTTGGTGCTCTTCATGTCCAGCCAATTAAGGACTCCTCTTGCACCATTATAATCCGTCACTTGTACCATAGCACGCCGCTAGAAACAATTGGCCGAGATCTTGATGTTATAGGAATAACGACCACATCGATACGTTGTCACATATGAACATCGTTGACAAAAGTAGGGCAATTCATCTCGAAACACCTAATAAGAAATCACCTGATCCTTGTCAATCAATACTAACGCCTAATAAAATGAGAAGAGGGGGGCAGACCGTCCAGCCACCGCTCTCTTAAATTCCAGGCTGCAGTCCCAAATGAATTTAATGTTGATAGTACTATTTTACCATTGCCGAGGCCTCCAACGCTGCCTCTGATTCATTCTGAATTCCAACTGTATTCTTTTGATGAATTCTTTGAGGACCCGAAAGGAAAGACTAGTTCAGCCATATAAGCTGCAAAATCCAAGTACACCAAAGATACAAATGGGCAAACACTTGCCCTTGAATGAATGAATGAATCGGCGTCAATCATGAATGAAGGATATGTCTCTTCAAATACTCCATAAAAACAATTAAATTAACACCTAACACAATTTGTTTAATTCAATTATAACCAAAGCTTTAAATCAAATTAATAACTCTAACAAAAACATTGATAAATTCATACAATTTTTTTCATGCCAAATCTTATTAACCAGATCTTGCCAGCGCCATGAAATCTATAAAAAATCATTTTGTAATCCAAAAACATAGCCAAGCTTAATCTTAACATATTAAATTAAACACTAAAAGTTACTTCACATGTATAACTAACTAAATGTCGTCTATAAAAAAATTATTCATTTGTATTGCTTCTGCAAATTCGGTGTGGGCATGTAAATATACATTTTAAAAAATCAATTAAAGCCTCAATGGTCTTAGCCTCTTAGCTTAGCTTCAAATTTCAATTCGTCAATCCTGTAAAATAAGAATCGACTAAAATCTATATTAACAAATACCTATATATGAATTAGAATAACTACTTACGTGAAATGTTATTGCATGTTCCTTGTTTCTCTAATACGATGCAATCATCATAAACCTGATCAAGGTTCACTAAACGCCAATTCTGCTATGAAATGAATTATATAAAGTATTTTAATACAGTGCCAATCGAAACATAAATCACTAACCAAAAAATAAAACAACAATATCGATGTAAATAAGCTATCAAACCAATTAAAGCTCTAATCTCATTACAAAACGTCATGCTCTTAAAACTCAAATTTATTTTCCAACCTTCTTAAAATCTAATGTCAAGCAAGCTTTAAATCATCATTAATCCTACAAAGCCATTTTGCTAACTATATTAACATCTATTACATGAAAACTTACACCTATTTACAAAACAACTAAAGCAAATGAACTTATAAAATGATTATCATGCACTAAATCGAGACACAACTAATCTATGCAAACTAATTAAGCCACGTAAAATAACATTTACTTTTACAAAGCCGCGTTGCTAATAAATACTTAAGTGTGAGCCATGTCTTAATATAAACAACCACATAAAATCTATTTAAACTAAACTAAACTTATAATGTCATGCAAACTCATTTACTCTACTGTGTAATAAATTCAATCTAAAGCAACAAAAACTCGACGGTATACAATGTTATGAAAACCACTTAATCTAAATTAAACTTATGAAATCATGCTAATCTCCAAATTACTATAATCCTCCATGTCCTTTTTTGATCTGAAAGCTATGTCGTTTACCCTGAAAAACAAAGCAAATTACATTTCTTACCAACAGATAAAAAATCACGAATTAAATTATATACTCATCCGATATGTCCTTCATGCTTCTCGCTTAACTACATGTGAAGCGTCCATCTTGATCAAGTTCAAATCCACAAAACGCAAATTCTATAACGAAAATAATTAAAACAATTTAATAACCTTGCAAACTCTAAAACTATAAAATAACTAATCTTAACAAATCTACTAAAGCTCTTCTAAAACTACGATACAACTAATCAAATGTAATCACTATAGCTACGAAACAAATAATCTAATAAAAAAACTAAAGCTACGCCAAAGTACAACTTAATCTACAAACAAATTCACGTTTCATTCAACTGATGCTTCTTCCTTAGCTAGTCAAGGAATTCGCCCTCCCAACATTAGCGATCTACCCATCCTGTTATCCTCTTGGCGGTGAAGGGATTGGCCCTCGCACACTGATAAGCTCCAGTGTAAAAAAAAAGAGTTGGTCCCAACGCCAGGAAGAACTTCAAACACTTAGCTGCCGCTCTCCGCCCGTTGCCATGGCCTATGGGATTTAAATAGCGCCCAGCGTGCAAGTTTCTGGCTGCTCTGGTGGTCGCCTAGTCTCTTGCCACTTGGCCTCCCAGATGACAGCCCTACCCCTCGGGGGCTGTTCGGCAGCATTTTTGTGAGCCTTTGTGTCTCCATGGACCTGAAATTAAATAGAAATTAGTTATTTTTAATGGTTTACTTTTTACTTGTTTTCTTTGTGTTTTTCTACAGCTGTTTCCATCAACGTCATTGTTTAAATATATCGATAGACACTCTTGTCCCATTCCCAATGTTATGTTAAAGTACGAAGGTTAATGTAAATTTCCCGCCATCATGTTTAATTAAAAAAAATTCTTATTGTCAATTTATTTCTTATTATGTATACATTTCTATGCCATGTCAATTTTAATGTAATGTTCCTATTAGGCTTAGATACTCAATATAAAAAAATTTTTTATTTGTAATTGTATATGCCCTTAACGGGCGAAAAACAATAAAAGATAAGTGATTCTCCAGAAGCCACTCACTTGGCTTAGCACCGTCTAGCCATACAATTAAAAAATCCATGAAGAAACACGTTTTAAAATAATTGTGTGTGCTAGTACATTTTGTGCAAAACTTTCTCTACTGCTATGGAACAACTTATTAACTTAACTTAACTTATTTTTGGAACAAATATATGGTTCATAATAAATAAAAGTTAATAAACTAAGCTAATAAATTGTTTCTTTCTAAAAGTTATAAACCTATGTATATGAGTGGGCACAAAACAAAACTTAATGAAATGTTAAGATTTTAAACCGACCCGCCGCTATATTTTAGAAGCAAAAAGTTAATTCTACAAACTTTTACATCTTTTCCTTAACTCGTATACCAGTCTTTGTGAATCGTGTCGTTCCCCTCTTATACACCGTCTTTTGCCACTTCTGTTAAGTGGCAGCCATTGTGTGAAAACGTGTAAGGCAACTATACATTTCGGTAAAGTTGTCTCTTTATACCAACTCCTACAACTTGGTTCTGTCATAAAATTTCTGTGTAAGTAAAGTATTTCCCTAATATGAACAATAATATGATAACAACAACAAAGACACACACATCATCAGCAAGCGACATAAAGAGCGAAATTTCCTACAAGGATTTACTTAACGACTCCGACGACTTTTTACTAGTTGCAGTTGGTAGGCAAGCCAGCGGCAACAAATCAGCCAAAATCAGCGATAGCCACTCATCGAGCGCCTGTGAATCTTTGATTGATTTCCAGCAGTCGCTTGATTGCACTCCCATCTGTTCAACAGGCTATTCTGATAACTGCTACTCCAGCAAACAAGTAGCCAACTGTCACGTCATAGAATGGAGAAAATCTTTTCAATCACCCAGTAATGGATATGAGCTGCCCAGTGTACCAGGATTCCAGGATTCCAAAAACCCGCTTCTTGTGGAGAAAAACACCCAATCTAATGACAAGACCCACCAAGGCTCCAAGGCTCCACCTTGCCTTGTCGCTCGCATGTGCACTGGATCTAGAAGGTCAAATAAGCCCTTCTCACCCACCCATTTCCACCCTGACCTTGATGGCCATGTAGATGAAACGAACAGCTGGCATACTCCAACCCACCCGTCAACACTGTTCCTGCAACTGGTGCTTCTAACGCCATCACTAATCACGAACGCCCCCTCACCAATTCATCTACATAAAGTAAATCTTATCAAGCCACTAATTAGCGCCATCCGCAATACAATTGAAAATAATACCAGCTCTCTCATTAAATCCAATGCCAATAACAAAATTAAAATTGTATGCCAGGAATTCTCTACCTACAAACTAATACTAAACCTTGTTTCTGCAGGCGGGTTTGGTGCTCTTCATGTCCAGCCAATTAAGGACTCCTCTTGCACCATTATAATCCGTCACTTGTACCATAGCACGCCGCTAGAAACAATTGGCCGAGATCTTGATGTTATAGGAATAACGACCACATCGATACGTTGTCACATATGAACATCGTTGACAAAAGTAGGGCAATTCATCTCGAAACACCTAATAAGAAATCACCTGATCCTTGTCAATCAATACTAACGCCTAATAAAATGAGAAGAGAGGGGGCAGACCGTCCAGCCACCGCTATCTTAAATTCCAGGCTGCAGTCCCAAATGAATTTAATGTTGATAGTACTATTTTACCATTGCCGAGGCCTCCAACGCTGCCTCTGATTCATTCTGAATCCCAACTGTATTCTTTTGATGAATTCTTTGAGGACCCGAAAGGAAAGACTAGTTCAGCCATATAAGCTGCAAAATCCAAGTACACCAAAGATACAAATGGGCAAACACTTGCCCTTGAATGAATGAATGAATCGGCGTCAATCATGAATGAAGGATATGTCTCTTCAAATACTCCATAAAAACAATTAAATTAACACCTAACACAATTTGTTTAATTCAATTATAACCAAAGCTTTAAATCAAATTAATAACTCTAACAAAAACATTGATAAATTCATACAATTTTTTTCATGCCAAATCTTATTAACCAGATCTTGCCAGCGCCATGAAATCTATAAAAAATCATTTTGTAATCCAAAAACATAGCCAAGCTTAATCTTAACATATTAAATTAAACACTAAAAGTTACTTCACATGTATAACTAAATGTCGTCTATAAAAAAAATTATTCATTTGTATTGCTTCTGCAAATTCGGTGTGGGCATGTAAATATACATTTTAAAAAATCAATTAAAGCCTCAATGGTCTTAGCCTCTTAGCTTCAAATTTCAATTCGTCAATCCTGTAAAATAAGAATCGACTAAAATCTATATTAACAAATACCTATATATGAATTAGAATAACTACTTACGTGAAATGTTATTGCATGTTCCTTGTTTCTCTAATGCGATGCAATCATCATAAACCTGATCAAGGTTCACTAAACGCCAATTCTGCTATGAAATGAATTATAAACTATACAGTGCCAATGAAACTTAAAATGATCGATGTAAATAAAGCTATATTTTAATACAGTGCCTTAAATCGAAAATTTAAAACTTAAATCACTAACCAAAATAAAACAACAAATATCGATGTAAATAAGCTATCAAACCAATTAAAGCTCTAATCTCATTACAAAACGTCATGCTCTTAAAACTCAAATTTATTTTCCAACCTTCTTAAAATCTAATGTCAAGCTTTAAATCATCATTAATCCTACAAAGCCATTTTTTGCTAACTATATTAACATCTATTACATGAAAACTTACACCTATTTACAAAACAACTAAAGCAAATGAACTTATAAAATGATTATCATGCACTAAATCGAGACACAACTAATCTATGCAAACTAATTAAGCCACGTAAAATAACATTTACTTTTACAAAGCCGCGTTGCTAATAAATACTTAAGTGTGAGCCATGTCTTAATATAAACAACCACATAAAATCTATTTAAACTAAACTAAACTTATAATGTCATGCAAACTCATTTACTCTACTGTGTAATAAATTCAATCTAAAGCAACAAAAACTCGACGGTATACAATGTTATGAAAAACCACTTAATCTAAATTAAACTTATGAAATCATGCTAATCTCCAAATTACTATAATCCTCCATGTCCTCTTTTTGATCTGAAAGCTATGTCGTTTACCCTGAAAAACAAAGCAGCAAATTACATTTCTTACCAACAGATAAAAAATCACGAATTAAATTATATACTCATCCGATATGTCCTTCATGCTTCTCGCTTAACTACATGTGAAGCGTCCATCTTGATCAAGTTCAAATCCACAAAACGCAAATTCTATAACGAAAATAATTAAAACAATTTAATAACCTTGCAAACTCTAAAACTATAAAATAACTAATCTTAACAAATCTACTAAAGCTATGTCAATTTTACTCTTAACGATATGATTCTAAAACTACGATACAACTAATCAAATGTAATCATGTAATCACTATAGCTACGAAACAACTAATCTAATAAAAAACTAAAGCTACGCCAAAGTACAACTTATTCTACAAACAAATTCAAGTTTCATTCAACTGATGCTTCTTCCTTAGCTAGTCAAGGAATTCGCCCTCCCAACATTAGCGATCTACCCATCCTGTTATCCTCTTGGCGGTGAAGGGATTGGCCCTCGCACACTGATAAGCTCCAGTGTAAAAAAAAGAGTTGGTCCCAACGCCAGGAAGAACTTCAACACTTAGCTGCCGCTCTCCGCCCGTTGCCATGGCCTATGGGATTTAAATAGCGCCCAGCGTGCAAGTTTCTGGCTGCTCTGGTGGTCGCCTAGTCTCTTGCCGCTTGGCCTCCCAGATGACAGCCCTACCCCTCGGGGGCTGTTCGGCAGCATTTTTGTGAGCCTTTGTGTCTCCATGGACCTGAAATTAAATAGAAATTAGTTATTTTTAATGGTTTACTTTTTAACTTGTTTTCTTTGTGTTTTTCTACAGCTGTTTCCATCAACGTCATTGTTTAAATATATCGATAGACACTCTTGTCCCATTCCCAATGTTATGTTAAAGTACGAAGGTTAATGTAAATTTCCCGCCATCATGTTTAATTAAAAAAAATTCTTATTGTCAATTTATTTCTTATTATGTATACATTTCTATGCCATGTCAATTTTAATGTAATGTTCCTATTAGGCTTAGATACTCAATATAAAAAAAATTTTATTTGTAATTGTATATGCCCTTAACGGGCGAAAAACAATAAAAGATAAGTGATTCTCCAGAAGCCACTCACTTGGCTTAGCACCGTCTAGCCATACAATTAAAAAATCCATGAAGAAACACGTTTTAAAATAATTGTGTGTGCTAGTACATTTTGTGCAAAACTTTCTCTACTGCTATGGAACAACTTATTAACTTAACTTAACTTATTTTTGGAACAAATATATGGTTCATAATAAATAAAAGTTAATAAACTAAGCTAATAAATTGTTTCTTTCTAAAAGTTATAAACCTTTATATATATGAGTGGGCACAAAACAAAACTTAATGAAATGTTAAGATTTTAAACCGACCCGCCGCTATATTTTAGAAGCAAAAAGTTAATTCTACAAACTTTTACATCTTTTCGTTAACTCGTATACCAGTCTTCGTGAATCGTGTCGTTCCCCTCTTATACACCGTCTTTTGCATGTGTGTGGCTCTCTTCTGTTAAGTGGCAGCCATTGTGTGAAAACGTGTAAGGCAACTATACATTTCGGTAAAGTTGTCTCTTTATACCAACTCCTACAACTTGGTTCTGTCATAAAATTTCTGTGTAAATAAAGTATTTCCCTAATATGAACAATAATATGATAACAACAACAAAGACACATCATCAGCAAGCGACATAAAGAGCGAAATTTCCTACAAGGATTTACTTAACGACTCCGACGACTTTTTACTAGTTGCAGTTGGTAGGCAAGCCAGCGGCAACAAATCAGCCAAAATCAGCGATAGCCACTCATCGAGCGCCTGTGAATCTTTGATTGATTTCCAGCAGTCGCTTGATTGCACTCCCATCTGTTCAACAGGCTATTCTGATAACTGCTACTCCAGCAAACAAGTAGCCAACTGTCACGTCATAGAATGGAGAAAATCTTTTCAATCACCCAGTAATGGATATGAGCTGCCCAGTGTACCAGGATTCCAGGATTCCAAAAACCCGCTTCTTTGTGGAGAAAAACACCCAATCTAATGACAAGACCCACCAAGGCTCCAAGGCTCCACCTTGCCTTGTCGCTCGCATGTGCACTGGATCTAGAAGGTCAAATAAGCCCTTCTCACCCACCCATTTCCACCCTGACCTTGATGGCCATGTAGATGAAACGAACAGCTGGCATACTCCAACCCACCCGTCAACACTGTTCCTGCAACTGGTGCTTCTAACGCCATCACTAATCACGAACGCCCCCTCACCAATTCATCTACATAAAGTAAATCTTATCAAGCCACTAATTAGCGCCATCCGCAATACAATTGAAAATAATACCAGCTCTCTCATTAAATCCAATGCCAATAACAAAATTAAAATTGTATGCCAGGAATTCTCTACCTACAAACTAATACTAAACCTTGTTTCTGCAGGCGGGTTTGGTGCTCTTCATGTCCAGCCAATTAAGGACTCCTCTTGCACCATTATAATCCGTCACTTGTACCATAGCACGCCGCTAGAAACAATTGGCCGAGATCTTGATGTTATAGGAATAACGACGACCACATCGATACGTTGTCACATATGAACATCGTTGACAAAAGTAGGGCAATTCATCTCGAAACACCTAATAAGAAATCACCTGATCCTTGTCAATCAATACTAACGCCTAATAAAATGAGAAGAGGGGGCAGACCGTCCAGCCACCGCTCTCTTAAATTCCAGGCTGCAGTCCCAAATGAATTTAATGTTGATAGTACTATTTTACCATTGCCGAGGCCTCCAACGCTGCCTCTGATTCATTCTGAATCCCAACTGTATTCTTTTGATGAATTCTTTGAGGACCCGAAAGGAAAGACTAGTTCAGCCATATAAGCTGCAAAATCCAAGTACACCAAAGATACAAATGGGCAAACACTTGCCCTTGAATGAATGAATGAATCGGCGTCAATCATGAATGAAGGATATGTCTCTTCAAATACTCCATAAAAACAATTAAATTAACACCTAACACAATTTGTTTAATTCAATTATAACCAAAGCTTTAAATCAAATTAATAACTCTAACAAAAACATTGATAAATTCATACAATTTTTTTCATGCCAAATCTTATTAACCAGATCTTGCCAGCGCCATGAAATCTATAAAAAATCATTTTGTAATCCAAAAACATAGCCAAGCTTAATCTTAACATATTAAATTAAACACTAAAAGTTACTTCACATGTATAACTAAATGTCGTCTATAAAAAAATTATTCATTTGTATTGCTTCTGCAAATTCGGTGTGGGCATGTAAATATACATTTTAAAAAATCAATTAAAGCCTCAATGGTCTTAGCCTCTTAGCTTCAAATTTCAATTCGTCAATCCTGTAAAATAAGAATCGACTAAAATCTATATTAACAAATACCTATATATGAATTAGAATAACTACTTACGTGAAATGTTATTGCATGTTCCTTGTTTCTCTAATGCGATGCAATCATCATAAACCTGATCAAGGTTCACTAAACGCCAATTCTGCTATGAAATGAATTATAAAGTATTAAATGTAATATGCCAATCAATTAAAACATAAATCACTAACCAAAAAATAAAACAACAATATCGATCGATGTAAATAAGCTATCAAACCAATTAAAGCTCTAATCTCATTACAAAACGTCATGCTCTTAAAACTCAAATTTATTTTCCAACCTTCTTAAAATCTAATGTCAAGCTTTAAATCATCATTAATCCTACAAAGCCATTTTGCTAACTATATTAACATCTATTACATGAAAACTTACACCTATTTACAAAACAACTAAAGCAAATGAACTTATAAAATGATTATCATGCACTAAATCGAGACACAACTAATCTATGCAAACTAATTAAGCCACGTAAAATAACATTTACTTTTACAAAGCCGCGTTGCTAATAAATACTTAAGTGTGAGCCATGTCTTAATATAAACAACCACATAAAATCTATTTAAACTAAACTAAACTTATAATGTCATGCAAACTCATTTACTCTACTGTGTAATAAATTCAATCTAAAGCAACAAAAACTCGACGGTATACAATGTTATGAAAACCACTTAATCTAAATTAAACTTATGAAATCATGCTAATCTCCAAATTACTATAATCCTCCATGTCCTCTTTTTGATCTGAAAGCTATGTCGTTTACCCTGAAAAACAAAGCAAATTACATTTCTTACCAACAGATAAAAAATCACGAATTAAATTATATACTCATCCGATATGTCCTTCATGCTTCTCGCTTAACTACATGTGAAGCGTCCATCTTGATCAAGTTCAAATCCACAAAACGCAAATTCTATAACGAAAATAATTAAAACAATTTAATAACCTTGCAAACTCTAAAACTATAAAATAACTAATCTTAACAAATCTACTAAAGCTATGTCAATTTTACTCTTAACGATATGATTCTAAAACTACGATACAACTAATCAAATGTAATCACTATAGCTACGAAACAACTAATCTAATAAAAAAACTAAAGCTACGCCAAAGTACAACTTATTCTACAAACAAATTCAAGTTTCATTCAACTGATGCTTCTTCCTTAGCTAGTCAAGGAATTCGCCCTCCCAACATTAGCGATCTACCCATCCTGTTATCCTCTTGGCGGTGAAGGGATTGGCCCTCGCACACTGATAAGCTCCAGTGTAAAAAAAAAGAGTTGGTCCCAACGCCAGGAAGAACTTCAACACTTAGCTGCCGCTCTCCGCCCGTTGCCATGGCCTATGGGATTTAAATAGCGCCCAGCGTGCAAGTTTCTGGCTGCTCTGGTGGTCGCCTAGTCTCTTGCCGCTTGGCCTCCCAGATGACAGCCCTACCCCTCGGGGGCTGTTCGGCAGCATTTTTGTGAGCCTTTGTGTCTCCATGGACCTGAAATTAAATAGAAATTAGTTATTTTTTTTGGTTTACTTTTTAACTTGTTTTCTTTGTGTTTTTCTACAGCTGTTTCCATCAACGTCATTGTTTAAATATATCGATAGACACTCTTGTCCCATTCCCAATGTTATGTTAAAGTACGAAGGTTAATGTAATTTCCCGCCATCATGTTTAATTAAAAAAAATTCTTATTGTCAATTTATTTCTTATTATGTATACATTTCTATGCCATGTCAATTTTAATGTAATGTTCCTATTAGGCTTAGATACTCAATATAAAATTTTATTTGTAATTGTATATGCCCTTAACGGGCGAAAAACAATAAAAGATAAGTGATTCTCCAGAAGCCACTCACTTGGCTTAGCACCGTCTAGCCATACAATTAAAAAATCCATGAAGAAACACGTTTTAAAATAATTGTGTGTGCTAGTACATTTTGTGCAAAACTTTCTCTACTGCTATGGAACAACTTATTAACTTAACTTAACTTATTTTTGGAACAAATATATGGTTCATAATAAATAAAAGTTAATAAACTAAGCTAATAAATTGTTTCTTTCTAAAAGTTATAAACCTTTATATATATGAGTGGGCACAAAACAAAACTTAATGAAATGTTAAGATTTTAAACCGACCCGCCGCTATATTTTAGAAGCAAAAAGTTAATTCTACAAACTTTTACATCTTTTCGTTAACTCGTATACCAGTCTTCGTGAATCGTGTCGTTCCCCTCTTATACACCGTCTTTTGCATGTGTGTGAGCTGTTAAGTGGCAGCCATTGTGTGAAAACGTGTAAGGCAACTATACATTTCGGTAAAGTTGTCTCTTTATACCAACTCCTACAACTTGGTTCTGTCATAAAATTTCTGTGTAAGTAAAGTATTTCCCTAATATGAACAATAATATGATAACAACAACAAAGACACATCATCAGCAAGCGACATAAAGAGCGAAATTTCCTACAAGGATTATTTACTTAACGACTCCGACGACTTTTTACTAGTTGCAGTTGGTAGGCAAGCCAGCGGCAACAAATCAGCCAAAATCAGCGATAGCCACTCATCGAGCGCCTGTGAATCTTTGATTGATTTCCAGCAGTCGCTTGATTGCACTCCCATCTGTTCAACAGGCTATTCTGATAACTGCTACTACTCCAGCAAACAAGTAGCCAACTGTCACGTCATAGAATGGAGAAAATCTTTTCAATCACCCAGTAATGGATATGAGCTGCCCAGTGTACCAGGATTCCAGGATTCCAAAAACCCGCTTCTTGTGGAGAAAAACACCCAATCTAATGACAAGACCCACCAAGGCTCCAAGGCTCCACCTTGCCTTGTCGCTCGCATGTGCACTGGATCTAGAAGGTCAAATAAGCCCTTCTCACCCACCCATTTCCACCCTGACCTTGATGGCCATGTAGATGAAACGAACAGCTGGCATACTCCAACCCACCCGTCAACACTGTTCCTGCAACTGGTGCTTCTAACGCCATCACTAATCACGAACGCCCCCTCACCAATTCATCTACATAAAGTAAATCTTATCAAGCCACTAATTAGCGCCATCCGCAATACAATTGAAAATAATACCAGCTCTCTCATTAAATCCAATGCCAATAACAAAATTAAAATTGTATGCCAGGAATCTCTACCTACAAACTAATACTAAACCTTGTTTCTGCAGGCGGGTTTGGTGCTCTTCATGTCCAGCCAATTAAGGACTCCTCTTGCACCATTATAATCCGTCACTTGTACCATAGCACGCCGCTAGAAACAATTGGCCGAGATCTTGATGTTATAGGAATAACGACCACATCGATACGTTGTCACATATGAACATCGTTGACAAAAGTAGGGCAATTCATCTCGAAACACCTAATAAGAAATCACCTGATCCTTGTCAATCAATACTAACGCCTAATAAAATGAGAAGAGGGGGCAGACCGTCCAGCCACCGCTCTCTTAAATTCCAGGCTGCAGTCCCAAATGAATTTAATGTTGAGAGTACTATTTTACCATTGCCGAGGCCTCCAACGCTGCCTCTGATTCATTCTGAATCCCAACTGTATTCTTTTGATGAATTCTTTGAGGACCCGAAAGGAAAGACTAGTTCAGCCATATAAGCTGCAAAATCCAAGTACACCAAGATACAAATGGGCAAACACTTGCCCTTGAATGAATGAATGAATCGGCGTCAGTCATGAATGAAGGATATGTCTCTCTTCAAATACTCCATAAAAACAATTAAATTAACACCTAACACAATTTGTTTAATTCAATTATAACCAAAGCTTTAAATCAAATTAATAACTCTAACAAAAACATTGATAAATTCATACAATTTTTTTCATGCCAAATCTTATTAACCAGATCTTGCCAGCGCCATGAAATCTATAAAAAATCATTTTGTAATCCAAAAACATAGCCAAGCTTAATCTTAACATATTAAATTAAACACTAAAAGTTACTTCACATGTATAACTAAATGTCGTCTATAAAAAAAAAATTATTCATTTGTATTGCTTCTGCAAATTCGGTGTGGGCATGTAAATATACATTTTAAAAAATCAATTAAAGCCTCAATGGTCTTAGCCTCTTAGCTTCAAATTTCAATTCGTCAATCCTGTAAAATAAGAATCGACTAAATCTATATTAACAAATACCTATATATGAATTAGAATAACTACTTACGTGAAATGTTATTGCATGTTCCTTGTTTCTCTAATGCGATGCAATCATCATAAACCTGATCAAGGTTCACTAAACGCCAATTCTGCTATGAAATGAATTATAAACTATACAGTGCCAATCGAAACTTAAATCACTAACCAAAATAAAACAACAAGATCGATGTAAATAAGCTATCAAACCAATAAAAATCTCATTACAAAACGTCATGCTCTTAAAACTCAAATTTAAAACTTAAATCACTAACCAATATAAAACAACAAAATCGATGTAAATAAGCTATCAAACCAATTAAAGCTCTAATCTCATTACAAAACGTCATGCTCTTAAAACTCAAATTTATTTTCCAACCTTCTTAAAATCTAATGTCAAGCTTTAAATCATCATTAATCCTACAAAGCCATTTTGCTAACTATATTAACATCTATTACATGAAAACGTACACCTATTTACAAAACAACTAAAGCAAATGAACTTATAAAATGATTATCATGCACTAAATCGAGACACAACTAATCTATGCAAACTAATTAAGCCACGTAAAATAACATCTACTTTTACAAAGCCGCGTTGCTAATAAATACTTAAGTGTGAGCCATGTCTTAATATAAACAACCACATAAAATCTATTTTAAACTAAACTAAACTTATAATGTCATGCAAACTCATTTACTCTACTGTGTAATAAATTCAATCTAAAGCAACAAAAACTCGACGGTATACAATGTTATAAAAACCACTTAATCTAAATTAAACTTATAAAATCATGCTAATCTCCAAATTACTATAATCCTCCATGTCCTCTTTTTGATCTGAAAGCTATGTCGTTTACCCTGAAAAACAAAGCAAATTACATTTCTTACCAACAGATAAAAAATCACGAATTAAATTATATACTCATCCGATATGTCCTTCATGCTTCTCGCTTAACTACATGTGAAGCGTCCATCTTGATCAAGTTCAAATCCACAAAACGCAAATTCTATAACGAAAATAATTAAAACAATTTAATAACCTTGCAAACTCTAAAACTAAAACTATAAAATAACTAATCTTAACAAATCTACTAAAGCTATGTCAATTTTACTCTTAACGATATGATTCTAAAACTACGATACAACTAATCAAATGTAATCACTATAGCTACGAAACAACTAATCTAATAAAAAACTAAAGCTACGCCAAAGTACAACTTATTCTACAAACAAATTCAAGTTTCATTCAACTGATGCTTCTTCCTTAGCTAGTCAAGGAATTCGCCCTCCCAACATTAGCGATCTACCCATCCTGTTATCCTCTTGGCGGTGAAGGGATTGGCCCTCGCACACTGATAAGCTCCAGTGTAAAAAAAAGAGTTGGTCCCAACGCCAGGAAGAACTTCAACACTTAGCTGCCGCTCTCCGCCCGTTGCCATGGCCTATGGGATTTAAATAGCGCCCAGCGTGCAAGTTTCTGGCTGCTCTGGTGGTCGCCTAGTCTCTTGCCGCTTGGCCTCCCAGATGACAGCCCTACCCCTCGGGGGCTGTTCGGCAGCATTTTTGTGAGCCTTTGTGTCTCCATGGACCTGAAATTAAAAAGAAATTAGTTATTTTTAATTGTTTACTTTTTAACTTGTTTTCTTTGTGTTTTTCTACAGCTGTTTCCATCAACGTCATTGTTTAAATATATCGATAGACACTCTTGTCCCATTCCCAATGTTATGTTAAAGTACGAAGGTTAATGTAAATTTCCCGCCATCATGTTTAATTAAAAAAAATTCTTATTGTCAATTTATTTCTTATTATGTATACATTTCTATGCCATGTCAATTTTAATGTTATGTTCCTATTAGGCTTAGATACTCAATATAAAATTTTATTTGTATTTGTATATGCCCTCCAGAAGCCACTCACTTGGCTTATAGCCATACGAAAAAAAATAAAACGTTTTAAAATAAGTGATGCCCTCCAGAAGCCACTCACTTGGCCTAGCACCGTCTAGCCATACAATAAAAAAAATCCATGAAGAAACACGTTTTAAAATAATTCTGTGTGCTAGTACATTTTGTGCAAAACTTTCTCTACTGCTATGGAACAACTTATTAACTTAACTAACTTATTTTTGGAACAAATTTATATATGTTATGTTCCATAAAATAAGTTAAGTTAAGTTAATAAGTTGTTCCATAGCAGTAGAGAAAGTTTTGCACAAAATGTACTAGCACACAGAATTATTTTAAAACGTGTTTCTTCATGGATTTTTTAATTGTATGGCTAGACGGTGCTAAGCCAAGTGAGTGGCTTCTGGAGGGCATATACAAATACAAATAAAATTTTATATTGAGTATCTAAGCCTAATAGGAACATAACATTAAAATTGACATGGCATAGAAATGTATACATAATAAGAAATAAATTGACAATAAGATTTTTTTTAATTAAACATGATGGCGGGAAATTTACATTAACCTTCGTACTTTAACATAACATTGGGAATGGGACAAGAGTGTCTATCGATATATTTAAACAATGACGTTGATGGAAACAGCTGTAGAAAAACACAAAGAAAACAAGTTAAAAAGTAAACAATTAAAAATAACTAATTTCTTTTTAATTTCAGGTCCATGGAGACACAAAGGCTCACAAAAAAATGCTGCCGAACAGCCCCCGAGGGGTAGGGCTGTCATCTGGGAGGCCAAGCGGCAAGAGACTAGGCGACCACCAGAGCAGCCAGAAACTTGCACGCTGGGCGCTATTTAAATCCCATAGGCCATGGCAACGGGCGGAGAGCGGCAGCTAAGTGTTGAAGTTCTTCCTGGCGTTGGGACCAACTCTTTTTTTTACACTGGAGCTTATCAGTGTGCGAGGGCCAATCCCTTCACCGCCTAGAGGATAACAGGATGGGTAGATCGCTAATGTTGGGAGGGCGAATTCCTTGACTAGCTAAGGAAGAAGCATCAGTTGAATGAAACTTGAATTTGTTTGTAGAATAAGTTGTACTTTGGCGTAGCTTTAGTTTTTTATTAGATTAGTTGTTTTTCGTAGCTATAGTGATTACATTTGATTAGTTGTATCGTAGTTTTAGAATCATATCGTTAAGAGTAAAATTGACATAGCTTTAGTAGATTTGTTAAGATTAGTTATTTATAGTTATAGTTTTAGAGTTTGCAAGGTTATTAAATTGTTTTAATTATTTTCGTTATAGAATTTGCGTTTTGTGGATTTGAACTTGATCAAGATGGACGCTTCACATGTAGTTAAGCGAGAAGCATGAAGGACATATCGGATGAGTATATAATTTAATTCGTGATTTTTTATCTGTTGGTAAGAAATGTAATTTGCTTTGTTTTTCAGGGTAAACGACATAGCTTTCAGATCAAAAAGAGGACATGGAGGATTATAGTAATTTGGAGATTAGCATGATTTTATAAGTTTAATTTAGATTAAGTGGTTTTTATAACATTGTATACCGTCGAGTTTTTGTTGCTTTAGATTGAATTTATTACACAGTAGAGTAAATGAGTTTGCATGACATTATAAGCTTAGTTTAGTTTAAATAGATTTTATGTGGTTGTTTATATTAAGACATGGCTCACACTTAAGTATTTATTAGCAACGCGGCTTTGTAAAAGTAGATGTTGTTTTACGTGGCTTAATTAGTTTGCATAGATTAGTTGTGTCTCGATTTAGTGCATGATAATCATTTTATAAGTTCATTTGCTTTAGTTGTTTTGTAAATAGGTGTACGTTTTCATGTAATAGATGTATAGTTAGCAAAATGGCTTTGTAGGATTAATGATGATTTAAAGCTTGACATTAGATTTTAAGAAGGTTGGAAAATAAATTTTGAGTTTTAAGAGCATGACGTTTTGTAATGAGATTAGAGCTTTAATTGGTTTGATAGCTTATTTACATCGATTTTGTTGTTTTATATTGGTTAGTGATTTAAGTTTTAAATTTGAGTTTTAAGAGCATGACGTTTTGTAATGAGATTAGAGCTTTAATTGGTTTGATAGCTTATTTACATCGATCTTGTTGTTTTATTTTGGTTAGTGATTTAAGTTTCGATTGGCACTGTATAGTTTATAATTCATTTCATAGCAGAATTGGCGTTTAGTGAACCTTGATCAGGTTTTATGATGATTGCATCGCATTAGAGAAACAAGGAACATGCAATAACATTTCACGTAAGTAGTTATTCTAATTCATATATAGGTATTTGTTAATATAGATTTTAGTCGATTCTTATTTTACAGGATTGACGAATTGAAATTTGAAGCAAAGAGGCTAAGACCATTGAGGCTTTAATTGATTTTTTAAAATGTATATTTACATGCCCACACCGAATTTGCAGAAGCAATACAAATGAATATTTTTTTTTTATAGACGACATTTAGTTATACATGTGAAGTAACTTTTTTAGTGTTTAATTTAATACGTTAAGATTAAGCTTGGCTATGTTTTTGGATTACAAAATGATTTTTTATAGATTTCATGGCGCTGGCAAGATCTGGTTAATAAGATTTGGCATGAAAAAAATTGTATGAATTTATCAATGTTTTTGTTAGAGTTATTAATTTGATTTAAAGCTTTGGTTATAATTGAATTAAACAAATTGTGTTAGGTGTTAATTTAATTGTTTTTATGGAGTATTTAAAGAGACATATCCTTCATTCATGACTGACGCCGATTCATTCATTCATTCAAGGGCAAGTGTTTGCCCATTTGTATCTTTGGTGTACTTGGATTTTGCAGCTTATATGGCTGAACTAGTCTTTCCTTTCGGGTCCTCAAAGAATTCATCAAAAGAATACAGTTGGGATTCAGAATGAATCAGAGGCAGCGTTGGAGGCCTCGGCAATGGTAAAATAGTACTCTCAACATTAAATTCATTTGGGACTGCAGCCTGGAATTTAAGAGAGCGGTGGCTGGACGGTCTGCCCCTTCTTCTCATTTTATTAGGCGTTATTATTGATTGACAAGGATCAGGTGATTTCTTATTAGGTGTTTCGAGATGAATTGCCCTACTTTTGTCAACGATGTTCATATGTGACAACGTATCGATGTGGTCGTTATTCCTATAACATCAAGATCTCGGCCAATTGTTTCTAGCGGCGTGCTATGGTACAAGTGACGGATTATAATGGTGCAAGACGAGTCCTTAACTGGCTGGACATGAAGAGCACCAAACCCGCCTGCAGAAACAAGGTTTAGTATTAGTTTGTAGGTAGAGAATTCCTGGCATACAATTTTAATTTTGTTATTGGCATTGGATTTAATGAGAGAGCTGGTATTATTTTCAATTGTATTGCGGATGGCGCTAATTAGTGGCTTGATAAGATTTACTTTATGTAGATGAATTGGTGAGGGGGCGTTCGTTCGTGATTAGTGATGGCGTTAGAAGCACCAGTTGCAGGAACAGTGTTGACGGGTGGGTTGGAGTATGCCAGCTGTTCGTTTCATCTGGCCATCAAGGTCAGGGTGGAAATGGGTGGGTGAGAAGGGCTTATTTGACCTTCTAGATCCAGTGCACATGCGAGCGACAAGGCAAGGTGGAGCCTTGGAGCCTTGGTGGGTCTTGTCATTAGATTGGGTGTTTTTCTCCACAAGAAGCGGGTTTTTGGAATCCTGGAATCCTGGTACACTGGGCAGCTCATATCCATTACTGGGTGATTGAAGAGATTTTCTCCATTCTATGACGGGACAGTTGGCTACTTGTTTGCTGGAGTAGCAGTTATCAGAATAGCTTGTTGAACAGATGGGAGTGCAATCAAGCGACTGCTGGAAATCAATCAAAGATTCACAGGCGCTCGATGAGTGGCTATCGCTGATTTTGGCTGATTTGTTGCCGCTGGCTTGCCTACCAACTGCAACTAGTAAAAAGTCGTCGGAGTCGTTAAGTAAATCCTTGTAGGAAATTTCGCTCTTTATGTCGCTTGCTGATGATGTGTCTTTGTTGTTGTTATCATATTATTGTTCATATTAGGGAAATACTTTATTTACACAGAAATTTTATGACAGAACCAAGTTGTAGGAGTTGGTATAAAGAGACAACTTTACCGAAATGTATAGTTGCCTTACACGTTTTCACACAATGGCTGCCACTTAACAGAAGAGAGAGCTCACACACATGCAAAAGAAAGACGGTGTATAAGAGGGGAACGACACGATTCACGAAGACTGGTATACGAGTTAACGAAAAGATGTAAAAGTTTGTAGAATTAACTTTTTGCTTCTAAAATATAGCGGCGGGTCGGTTTAAAATCTTAACATTTCATTAAGTTTTGTTTTGTGCCCACTCATATACATAGGTTTATAACTTTTAGAAAGAAACAATTTATTAGCTTAGTTTATTAACTTTTATTTATTATGAACCATATATTTGTTCCAAAAATAAGTTAAGTTAAGTTAATAAGTTGTTCCATAGCAGTAGAGAAAGTTTTGCACAAAATGTACTAGCACACACAATTATTTTAAAACGTGTTTCTTCATGGATTTTTTAATTGTATGGCTAGACGGTGCTAAGCCAAGTGAGTGGCTTCTGGAGAATCACTTATCTTTTATTGTTTTTCGCCCGTTAAGGGCATATACAATTACAAATAAAATTTTATATTGAGTATCTAAGCCTAATAGGAACATTACATTAAAATTGACATGGCATAGAAATGTATACATAATAAGAAATAAATTGACAATAAGAATTTTTTTTAATTAAACATGATGGCGGGAAATTTACATTAACCTTCGTACTTTAACATAACATTGGGAATGGGACAAGAGTGTCTATCGATATATTTAAACAATGACGTTGATGGAAACAGCTGTAGAAAAACACAAAGAAAACAAGTTAAAAAGTAAACCATTAAAAATAACTAATTTCTATTTAATTTCAGGTCCATGGAGACACAAAGGCTCACAAAAATGCTGCCGAACAGCCCCCGAGGGTAGGGCTGTCATCTGGGAGGCCAAGTGGCAAGAGACTAGGCGACCACCAGAGCAGCCAGAAACTTGCACGCTGGGCGCTATTTAAATCCCATAGGCCATGGCAACGGGCGGAGAGCGGCAGCTAAGTGTTGAAGTTCTTCCTGGCGTTGGGACCAACTCTTTTTTTTACACTGGAGCTTATCAGTGTGCGAGGGCCAATCCCTTCACCGCCAAGAGGATAACAGGATGGGTAGATCGCTAATGTTGGGAGGGCGAATTCCTTGACTAGCTAAGGAAGAAGCATCAGTTGAATGAAACGTGAATTTGTTTGTAGAATAAGTTGTACTTTGGCGTAGCTTTAGTTTTTTATTAGATTAGTTGTTTCGTAGCTATAGTGATTACATTTGATTAGTTGTATCGTAGTTTTAGAATCATATCGTTAAGAGTAAAATTGACATAGCTTTAGTAGATTTGTTAAGATTAGTTATTTTATAGTTTTAGAGTTTGCAAGGTTATTAAATTGTTTTAATTATTTTCGTTATAGAATTTGCGTTTTGTGGATTTGAACTTGATCAAGATGGACGCTTCACATGTAGTTAAGCGAGAAGCATGAAGGACATATCGGATGAGTATATAATTTAATTCGTGATTTTTTATCTGTTGGTAAGAAATGTAATTTGCTTTGGTTTCCAGGGTAAACGACATAGCTTTCAGATCAAAAAGAGGACATGGAGGATTATAGTAATTTGGAGATTAGCATGATTTCATAAGTTTAATTTAGATTAAGTGGTTTTCATAACATTGTATACCGTCGAGTTTTTGTTGCTTTAGATTGAATTTATTACACAGTAGAGTAAATGAGTTTGCATGACATTATAAGTTTAGTTTAGTTTAAATAGATTTTATGTGGTTGTTTATATTAAGACATGGCTCACACTTAAGTATTTATTAGCAACGCGGCTTTGTAAAAGTAAATGTTATTTTACGTGGCTTAATTAGTTTGCATAGATTAGTTGTGTCTCGATTTAGTGCATGATAATCATTTTATAAGTTCATTTGCTTTAGTTGTTTTGTAAATAGGTGTAAGTTTTCATGTAATAGATGTTAATATAGTTAGCAAAATGGCTTTGTAGGATTAATGATGATTTAAAGCTTGACATTAGATTTTAAGAAGGTTGGAAAATAAATTTGAGTTTTAAGAGCATGACGTTTTGTAATGAGATTAGAGCTTTAATTGGTTTGATAGCTTATTTACATCGATATTGTTGTTTTTATTTTGGTTAGTGATTTATGTTTCGATTGGCACTGTATTAAAATACTTTATAATTCATTTCATAGCAGAATTGGCGTTTAGTGAACCTTGATCAGGTTTATGATGATTGCATCGTATTAGAGAAACAAGGAACATGCAATAACATTTCACGTAAGTAGTTATTCTAATTCATATATAGGTATTTGTTAATATAGATTTTAGTCGATTCTTATTTTACAGGATTGACGAATTGAAATTTGAAGCTAAGAGGCTAAGACCATTGAGGCTTTAATTGATTTTTTAAAATGTATATTTACATGCCCACACCGAATTTGCAGAAGCAATACAAATGAATTTTTTTTTATAGACGACATATTTAGTTATACATGTGAAGTAACTTTTAGTGTTTAATTTAATATGTTAAGATTAAGCTTGGCTATGTTTTTGGATTACAAAATGATTTTTTATAGATTTCATGGCGCTGGCAAGATCTGGTTAATAAGATTTGGCATGAAAAAAATTGTATGAATTTATCAATGTTTTTGTTAGAGTTATTTATTTGATTAAAAGCTTTGGTTATAATTGAATTAAACGAATTGTGTTAGGTGTTAATTTAATTGTTTTTATGGAGTATTTGAAGAGACATATCCTTCATTCATGATTGACGCCGATTCATTCATTCATTCAAGGGCAAGTGTTTGCCCATTTGTATCTTTGGTGTACTTGGATTTTGCAGCTTATATGGCTGAACTAGTCTTTCCTTTCGGGTCCTCAAAGAATTCATCAAAAGAATACAGTTGGGATTCAGAATGAATCAGAGGCAGCGTTGGAGGCCTCGGCAATGGTAAAATAGTACTCTCAACATTAAATTCATTTGGGACTGCAGCCTGGAATTTAAGAGAGCGGTGGCTGGACGGTCTGCCCCCTCTTCTCATTTTATTAGGCGTTAGTATTGATTGACAAGGATCAGGTGATTTCTTATTAGGTGTTTCGAGATGAATTGCCCTACTTTTGTCAACGATGTTCATATGTGACAACGTATCGATGTGGTCGTTATTCCTATAACATCAAGATCTCGGCCAATTGTTTCTAGCGGCGTGCTATGGTACAAGTGACGGATTATAATGGTGCAAGAGGAGTCCTTAATTGGCTGGACATGAAGAGCACCAAACCCGCCTGCAGAAACAAGGTTTAGTATTAGTTTGTAGGTAGAGAATTCCTGGCATACAATTTTAATTTTGTTATTGGCATTGGATTTAATGAGAGAGCTGGTATTATTTTCAATTGTATTGCGGATGGCGCTAATTAGTGGCTTGATAAGATTTACTTTATGTAGATGAATTGGTGAGGGGGCGTTCGTGATTAGTAATGGCGTTAGAAGCACCAGTTGCAGGAACAGTGTTGACGGGTGGGTTGGAGTATGCCAGCTGTTCGTTTCATCTACATGGCCATCAAGGTCAGGGTGGAAATGGGTGGGTGAGAAGGGCTTATTTGACCTTCTAGATCCAGTGCACATGCGAGCGACAAGGCAAGGTGGAGCCTTGGAGCCTTGGTGGGTCTTGTCATTAGATTGGGTGTTTTTCTCCACAAGAAGCGGTTTTTTGGAATCCTGGTACACTGGGCAGCTCATATCCATTACTGGGTGATTGAAAAGATTTTCTCCATTCTATGACGTGACAGTTGGCTACTTGTTTGCTGGAGTAGCAGTTATCAGAATAGCCTGTTGAACAGATGGGAGTGCAATCAAGCGACTGCTGGAAATCAATCAAAGATTCACAGGCGCTCGATGAGTGGCTATCGCTGATTTTGGCTGATTTGTTGCCGCTGGCTTGCCTACCAACTGCAACTAGTAAAAAGTCGTCGGAGTCGTTAAGTAAATCCTTGTAGGAAATTTCGCTCTTTATGTCGCTTGCTGATGATGTGTCTTTGTTGTTGTTATCATATTATTGTTCATATTAGGGAAATACTTTACTTACACAGAAATTTTATGACAGAACCAAGTTGTAGGAGTTGGTATAAAGAGACAACTTTACCGAAATGTATAGTTGCCTTACACGTTTTCACACAATGGCTGCCACTTAACAGAAGAGAGAGCTCACACACATGCAAAAGACGGTGTATAAGAGGGGAACGACACGATTCACGAAGACTGGTATACGAGTTAACGAAAAGATGTAAAAGTTTGTAGAATTAACTTTTTGCTTCTAAAATATAGCGGCGGGTCGGTTTAAAATCTTAACATTTCATTAAGTTTTGTTTTGTGCCCACTCATATACATAGGTTTATAACTTTTAGAAAGAAACAATTTATTAGCTTAGTTTATTAACTTTTTATTTATTATGAACCATATATTTGTTCCAAAAATAAGTTAAGTTAAGTTAATAAGTTGTTCCATAGCAGTAGAGAAAGTTTTGCACAAAATGTACTAGCACACACAATTATTTTAAAACGTTTCTTCATGGATTTTTTAATTGTATGGCTAGACGGTGCTAAGCCAAGTGAGTGGCTTCTGGAGAATCACTTATCTTTTATTGTTTTTCGCCCGTTAAGGGCATATACAATTATATAATTACAAATAAAATTTTATATTGAGTATCTAAGCCTAATAGGAACATTACATTAAAATTGACATGGCATTGAAATGTATACATAATAAGAAATAAATTGACAATAAGAATTTTTTTTAATTAAACATGATGGCGGGAAATTTACATTAACCTTCGTACTTTAACATAACATTGGGAATGGGACAAGAGTGTCTATCGATATATTTAAACAATGACGTTGATGGAAACAGCTGTAGAAAAACACAAAGAAAACAAGGTAAAAAGTAAACCATTAAAAATAACTAATTTCTATTTAATTTCAGGTCCATGGAGACACAAAGGCTCACAAAAATGCTGCCGAACAGCCCCCGAGGGTAGGGCTGTCATCTGGGAGGCCAAGTGGCAAGAGACTAGGCGACCACCAGAGCAGCCAGAAACTTGCACGCTGGGCGCTATTTAAATCCCATAGGCCATGGCAACGGGCGGAGAGCGGCAGCTAAGTGTTTTGAAGTTCTTCCTGGCGTTGGGACCAACTCTTTTTTTTACACTGGAGCTTATCAGTGTGCGAGGGCCAATCCCTTCACCGCCAAGAGGATAACAGGATGGGTAGATCGCTAATGTTGGGAGGGCGAATTCCTTGACTAGCTAAGGAAGAAGCATCAGTTGAATGAAACGTGAATTTGTTTGTAGATTAAGTTGTACTTTGGCGTAGCTTTAGTTTTTATTAGATTAGTTGTTTCGTAGCTATAGTGATTACATTTGATTAGTTGTATCGTAGTTTTAGAATCATATCGTTAAGAGTAAAATGGACATAGCTTTAGCAGATTTGTTAAGATTAGTTATTTTATAGTTTTAGAGTTTGCAAGGTTATTAAATTGTTTTAATTATTTTCGTTATAGAATTTGCGTTTTGTGGATTTGAACTTGATCAAGTTGGACGCTTCACATGTAGTTAAGCGAGAAGCATGAAGGACATATCGGATGAGTATATAATTTAATTCGTGATTTTTTATCTGTTGGTAAGAAATGTAATTTGCTTTGTTTTCCAGGGTAAACGACATAGCTTTCAGATCAAAAAAAGGACATGGAGGATTATAGTAATTTGGAGATTAGCATGATTTCATAAGTTTAATTTAGATTAAGTGGTTTTCATAACATTGTATACCGTCGAGTTTTTGTTGCTTTAGATTGAATTTATTACACAGTAGAGTAAATGAGTTTGCATGACATTATAAGTTTAGTTTAGTTTAAATAGATTTTATGTGGTTGTTTATATTAAGACATGGCTCACACTTAAGTATTTATTAGCAACGCGGCTTTGTAAAAGTAAATGTTATTTTACGTGGCTTAATTAGTTTGCATAGATTAGTTGTGTCTCGATTTAGTGCATGATAATCATTCTATAAGTTCATTTGCTTTAGTTGTTTTGTAAATAGGTGTAAGTTTTCATGTAATAGATGTTAATATAGTTAGCAAAATGGCTTTGTAGGATTAATGATGATTTAAAGCTTGACATTAGATTTTAAGAAGGTTGGAAAATAAATTTGAGTTTTAAGAGCATGACGTTTTGTAATGAGATTAGAGCTTTAATTGGTTTGATAGCTTATTTACATCGATATTGTTGTTTTATTTTGGTTAGTGATTTATGTTTCGATTGGCACTGTATTAAAATACTTTATAATTCATTTCATAGCAGAATTGGCGTTTAGTGAACCTTGATCAGGTTTATGATGATTGCATCGTATTAGAGAAACAAGGAACATGCAATAACATTTCACGTAAGTAGTTATTCTAATTCATATATAGGTATTTGTTAATATAGATTTTAGTCGATTCTTATTTTACAGGATTGACGAATTGAAATTTGAAGCTAAGAGGCTAAGACCATTGAGGCTTTAATTGATTTTTTAAAATGTATATTTACATGCCCACACCGAATTTGCAGAAGCAATACAAATGAATAATTTTTTTATAGACGACATTTAGTTATACATGTGAAGTAACTTTTAGTGTTTAATTTAATATGTTAAGATTAAGCTTGGCTATGTTTTTGGATTACAAAATGATTTTTTATAGATTTCATGGCGCTGGCAAGATCTGGTTAATAAGATTTGGCATGAAAAAAATTGTATGAATTTATCAATGTTTTGTTAGAGTTATCAATTTGATTAAAAGCTTTAGTTATAATTGAATTAAACGAATTGTGTTAGGTGTTAATTTAATTGTTTTTATGGAGTATTTGAAGAGACATATCCTTCATTCATGATTGACGCCGATTCATTCATTCATTCAAGGGCAAGTGTGTTTGCCCATTTGTATCTTTGGTGTACTTGGATTTTGCAGCTTATATGGCTGAACTAGTCTTTCCTTTCGGGTCCTCAAAGAATTCATCAAAAGAATACAGTTGGGATTCAGAATGAATCAGAGGCAGCGTTGGAGGCCTCGGCAATGGTAAAATAGTACTATCAACATTAAATTCATTTGGGACTGCAGCCTGGAATTTAAGATAGCGGTGGCTGGACGGTCTGCCCCCTCTTCTCATTTTATTAGGCGTTAGTATTGATTGACAAAGATCAGGTGATTTCTTATTAGGTGTTTCGAGATGAATTGCCCTACTTTTGTCAACGATGTTCATATGTGACAACGTATCGATGTGGTCGTTATTCCTATAACATCAAGATCTCGGCCAATTGTTTCTAGCGGCTTGCTATGGTACAAGTGACGGATTATAATGGTGCAGGAAAAGTCCTTAATTGGCTGGACATGAAGAGCACCAAACCCGCCTGCTTAAACAAGGTTTAGTATTAGTTTGTAGGTAGAGAATTCCTGGCATACAATTTTAATTTTGTTATTGGCATTGGATTTAATGAGAGAGCTGGTTGATTATTTTCAATTGTATTGCGGATGGCGCTAATTAGTGGCTTGATAAGATTTACCATGTAGATGAATTGGTGAGGGGGCGTTCGTGATTAGTATGGCGTTAGAAGCATGCAGGAACAGTGTTGACGGGTGGGTTGAGAAGCTGTTCGTTTCATCTACAATGGCCATCAAGGTCAGGGTGGAAATGGGTGGGTGAGAAGGGCTTATTTGACCTTCTAGATCCAGTGCACATGCGAGCGACAAGGCAAGGTGGATTCTTGGAGCCTTGTGGGTCTTGTCATTAGATTGGGTGTTTTTTCTCCACAAGAAGCGGGTTTTTGGAATCCTGGAATCCTGGTACACTGGGCAGCTCATATCCATTACTGGGTGATTGAAAAGATTTTCTCCATTCTATGACGTGACAGTTGGCTACTTGTTTGCTGGAGTAGCAGTTATCAGAATAGCCTGTTGAACAGATGGGAGTGCAATCAAGCGACTGCTGGAAATCAATCAAAGATTCACAGGCGCTCGATGAGTGGCTATCGCTGATTTTGGCTGATTTGTTGCCGCTGGCTTGCCTACCAACTGCAACTAGTAAAAAGTCGTCGGAGTCGTTAAGTAAATCCTTGTAGGAAATTTCGCTCTTTATGTCGCTTGCTGATGATGTGTCTTTGTTGTTGTTATCATATTATTGTTCATATTAGGGAAATACTTTACTTTACACAGAAATTTTATGACAGAACCAAGTTGTAGGAGTTGGTATAAAGAGACAACTTTACCGAAATGTATAGTTGCCTTACACGTTTTCACACAATGGCTGCCACTTAACAGAAGAGAGAGCTCACACACATGCAAAAGACGGTGTATAAGAGGGGAACGACACGATTCACGAAGACTGGTATACGAGTTAACGAAAAGATGTAAAAGTTTGTAGAATTAACTTTTTGCTTCTAAAATATAGCGGCGGGTCGGTTTAAAATCTTAACATTTCATTAAGTTTTGTTTTGTGCCTACTCAATATACATAGGTTTATAACTTTTAGAAAGAAACAATTTATTAGCTTAGTTTATTAACTTTTATTTATTATGAACCATATATTTGTTCCAAAAATAAGTTAAGTTAAGTTAATAAGTTGTTCCATAGCAGTAGAGAAAGTTTTGCACAAAATGTACTAGCACACACACAATTATTTTAAAACGTGTTTCTTCATGGATTTTTTAATTGTATGGCTAGACGGTGCTAAGCCAAGTGAGTGGCTTCTGGAGAATCACTTATCTTTTATTGTTTTTCGCCCGTTAAGGGCATATACAATTACAAATAAAATTTTATATTGAGTATCTAAGCCTAATAGGAACATTACATTAAAATTGACATGGCATAGAAATGTATACATAATAAGAAATAAATTGACAATAAGATTTTTTTTTAATTAAACATGATGGCGGGAAATTTACATTAACCTTCGTACTTTAACATAACATTGGGAATGGGACAAGAGTGTCTATCGATATATTTAAACAATGACGTTGATGGAAACAGCTGTAGAAAAAAAACACAAAGAAAACAAGGTAAAAAGTAAACCATTAAAAATAACTAATTTCTATTTAATTTCAGGTCCATGGAGACACAAAGGCTCACAAAAATGCTGCCGAACAGCCCCCGAGGGTAGGGCTGTCATCTGGGAGGCCAAGTGGCAAGAGACTAGGCGACCACCAGAGCAGCCAGAAACTTGCACGCTGGGCGCTATTTAAATCCCATAGGCCATGGCAACGGGCGGAGAGCGGCAGCTAAGTGTTGAAGTTCTTCCTGGCGTTGGACCAACTCTTTTTTTTACACTGGAGCTTATCAGTGTGCGAGGGCCAATCCCTTCACCGCCAAGAGGATAACAGGATGGGTAGATCGCTAATGTTGGGAGGGCGAATTCCTTGACTAGCTAAGGAAGAAGCATCAGTTGAATGAAACGTGAATTTGTTTGTAGATTAAGTTGTACTTTGGCGTAGCTTTAGTTTTTTTTATTAGATTAGTTGTTTCGTAGCTATAGTGATTACATTTGATTAGTTGTATCGTAGTTTTAGAATCATATCGTTAAGAGTAAAATTGACATAGCTTTAGTAGATTTGTTAAGATTAGTTTATTTTATAGTTTTAGAGTTTGCAAGGTTATTAAATTGTTTTAATTATTTTCGTTATAGAATTTGCGTTTTGTGGATTTGAACTTGATCAAGATGGACGCTTCACATGTAGTTAAGCGAGAAGCATGAAGGACATATCGGATGAGTATATAATTTTTAATTCGTGATTTTTTATCTGTTGGTAAGAAAATGTAATTTGCTTTGTTTTTCCAGGGTAAACGACATAGCTTTCAGATCAAAAAAGAGGACATGGAGGATTATAGTAATTTGGAGATTAGCATGATTTCATAAGTTTAATTTAGATTAAGTGGTTTTAATAACATTTGTATACCGTCGAGTTTTTGTTGCTTTAGATTGAATTTATTACACAGTAGAGTAAATGAGTTTGCATGACATTATAAGTTTAGTTTAGTTTAAATAGATTTTTATGTGGTTGTTTATATTAAGACATGGCTCACACTTAAGTATTTATTAGCAACGCGGCTTTGTAAAAGTAGATGTTATTTTACGTGGCTTAATTAGTTTGCATAGATTAGTTGTGTCTCGATTTAGTGCATGATAATCATTTTATAAGTTCATTTGCTTTAGTTGTTTTGTAAATAGGTGTAAGTTTTCATGTAATAGATGTTAATATAGTTAGCAAAATGGCTTTGTAGGATTAATGATGATTTAAAGCTTGACATTAGATTTTAAGAAGGTTGGAAAATAAATTTGAGCTGTAAGAGCATGACATTTTGTAATGAGATTAGAGCTTTAATTGGTTTGATAGCTTATTTACATCTATATTGTTGTTTTATTTTGGTTAGTGATTTAAGTTTCGATTGGCACTGTATTAAAATAGTTTATAATTCATTTCATAGCAGAATTGGCGTTTAGTGAACCTTGATCAGGTTTATGATGATTTGCATCGTATTAGAGAAACAAGGAACATGCAATAACATTTCACGTAAGTAGTTATTCTAATTCATATATAGGTATTTTGTTAATATAGATTTTAGTCGATTCTTATTTTACAGGATTGACGAATTGAAATTTGAAGCTAAGAGGCTAAGACCATTGAGGCTTTAATTGATTTTTTAAAATGTATTATTTACATGCCCACACCGAATTTGCAGAAGCAATACAAATGAATAATTTTTTTATAGACGACATTTAGTTATACATGTGAAGTAACTTTTAGTGTTTAATTTAATATGTTAGATTAAGCTTGGCTATGTTTTTGGATTACAAAATGATTTTTTATAGATTTCATGGCGCTGGCAAGATCTGGTTAATAAGATTTGGCATGAAAAAAAAATTGTATGAATTTATCAATGTTTTTGTTAGAGTATATTAATTTGATTAAAGCTTTGGTTATAATTGAATTAAACAAATTGTGTTAGGTGTTAATTTAATTTGTTTTTATGGAGTATTTAAGAGGACCATATCCTTCATTCATGATTGACGCCGATTCATTCATTCATTCAAGGGCAAGTGTTTGCCCCCCATTTGTATCTTTGGTGTACTTGGATTTTGCAGCTTATATGGCTGAACTTAGTCTTTCCTTTTCGGGGTCCTCAAAGAATTCATCAAAAGAATACAGTTGGTGGGATTCAGAATGAATCAGAGGCAGCGTTGGAGGCCTCGGCAAATGGTAAAATAGTACTAATTAGTCAACTTAAATTCATTTGGGACTGCAGCCTGGAATTTAAGAGAGCGGTGGCTGGACGGTCTGCCCCTTCTTCTCATTTATATTAAGGCGTTAGTATTGATTGACAAAGGACACATCAGGTGATTTCTTATTAGGTGTTTCGTAGGCAGAGATGAATTGCGCCCTACTTTTTGTCAACTATGTTCATATGTGACAACGTATCGATGTGGTCGTTATTCCTATAACATCAAGATCTCGGCCAATTGTTTCTAGCGGCGTTGCTGCTATGGTACAAGTGACGGATTATAATGGTGCAAGAGGAGTCCTTAACTGGCTGGACATGAAGAGCACCAAACCCGCCTGCAGAAACAAGGTTTAGTATGTAGTTTGTAGGTAGAGAATTCCTGGCATACAATTTTAAAATTTTGCGTTATTGGCATTGGATTTTAATGAGAAGAGCTGGTATGATTTTCAATTGTATTGCGGATGGCGCTAATTAGTGGCTTGATGGGAAGATTTACTTTATGTAGATCGGAATTGGTGAGGGGGCGTTCGTGATTAGTGATGGCGTTAGAAGCACCAGTTGCAGGAACAGTGTGTTGGAACGGGTGGGTTGGAGTATGCCAGCTGTTCGTTTTCATCTACATGGCCATCAAGGTCAGGGTGGAAATGGGTGGGTGAGAAGGGCTTATTTGACCTTCTAGATCCAGTGCACATGCGAGCGACAAGGCAAGGTGGAGCCTTGGAGCCTTGGTGGGTCTTGTCATTAGATTGGGTGTTTTTCTCCACAAGAAGCGGGTTTTTTAGAATCCTGGAATCCTGGTACACTGGGCAGCTCATATCCATTACTGGGTGATTGAAAAGATTTTCTCCATTCTATGACGTGGACAGTTGGCTACTTGTTTGCTGGAGTAGTAGTTATCAGAATAGCCTGTTGAACAGATGGGAGTGCAATCAAGCGACTGCTGGAAATCAATCAAAGATTCACAGGCGCTCGATGAGTGGCTATCGCTGATTTTTGGCTGATTTGTTGCCGCTGGCTTGCCTACCAACTGCAACTAGTAAAAAGTCGTCGGAGTCGTTAAGTAAATCCTTGTAGGAAATTTTCGCTCTTTATGTCGCTTGCTGATGATGTTGTTATCATATTATTGTTCATATTAGGGAAATACTTTATTTACACAGAAATTTTATGACAGAACCAAGTTGTAGGAGTTGGTAATAAAGAGACAACTTTACCGAAATGTATAATTTGCCTTACACGTTTTCACACAATGGCTGCCACTTAACAGAAAGAGAGCTCATCACACATGCAAAAGACGGTGTATAAGGGGAACGACACGATTTCACGAAGACTGGTGTATACGAGTTAACGAAAAGATGTAAAAGTTTGTAGAATTAAACTTTTTGCTTCTAAAATATAGCGGCGGGTCGGTTTAAAAATCTTAACATTTCATTAAGTTTTGTTTTTGTGCCCACTCATATACATAGGTTATAACTTTTAGAAAAGAAACAATTTATTAGCTTAGTTTTATTATAACTTTTATTTATTATGAAACCATATATTTGTTCCAAAAATAAGTTAAGTTAAGTTTAATAAGTTGTTCCATAGCAGTAGAGAAAGTTTTGCACAAAATGTACTAGCACACACAATTATTTTTTTTTTAAAACGTGTTTCTTCATGGATTTTTTTAATTGTATGGCTAGACGGTGCTAAGCCAAGTGAGTGGCTTCTGGAGAATCACTTATCTTTTATTGTTTTTTACGACCGTTAAGGGCATATACAATTACAAATAAAATTTTATATTGAGTATCTAAGCCTAATAGGAACATTACATTAAAATTGACATGGCATAGAAATGTATACATAATAAGAAATAAATTGAAAATAAGAATTTTTTTTTAATTAAACATGATGGCGGGAAATCTACATTAACCTTCGTACTTTAACATAACATTGGGAATGGGACAAGAGTGTCTATCGCATATATTTTAAACAATGACGTTGATGAAACAGCTGTACGGAAAAAACACAAAGAAAACAAGTTAAAAAGTTGTTAAACCATTAAAAATAACTAATGATTCTATTTAATTTCAGGTCCATGGGAGACACAAAGGCTCACAAAATGCTGCCGAACAGCCCCCGAGGGGTAGGGCTGTCATCTGGGAGGCCAAGACGGCAAGAGACTAAGGCGACCACCAGAGCAGCCAGAAACTTGCACGCTGGGCGCTATTTAAAATCCCATAGGCCATGGCAACGGGCGGAGAGCGGCAGCTAAGTGTTGAAGTTCTTCCTGGCGTTGGGACCAACTCTTTTTTTTTTACACTGGAGCTTATCAGTGTGCGAGGGCCCAATCCCTTCACCGCCAAGAGGATAACCAGGATGGGTAGATCGCTAATGTTGGGAGGGCGAATTCCTTGACTAGCTAAGAAGAAGCATCAGTTGAATGAAACTTGAATTTGTTTGTAGAATAAGTTTGTACTTTGGCGTAGCTTTAGTTTTATTAGATTAGTTGTTTCGTAGCTATAGTGATTACATTTGATTAGTTGTATCGTAGTTTTAGAATCATATCGTTAAGAGTAAAATTGACATAGCTTTAGTAGATTTGTTAAGATTAGTTATTTTATAGTTTTAGAGTTTGCAAGGTTATTAAATTGTTTTAATTATTTTCGTTATAGAATTTGCGTTTTGTGGATTTGAACTTGATCAAGATGGACGCTTCACATGTAGTTAAGCGAGAAGCATGAAGGACATATCGGATGAGTATATAATTTAATTCGTGATTTTTTATCTGTTGGTAAGAAATGTAAGTTTTTGCTTTGTTTTTCAGGGTAAACGACATAGCTTTCAGATCAAAAAGAGGACATGGAGGATTATAGTGTAATTTGGAGATTAGCATGATAAGTTTCATAAGTTTAATTTAGATTAAGTGGTTTTCATAACATTGTATACCGTCGAGTTTTTGTTTGCTTTAGATTGAATTTATTACACAGTAGAGTAAATGAGTTTGCATGACATTATAAGTTTAGTTTAGTTTAAATAGATTTTATGTGGTTGTTTATATTAAGACATGGCTCACACTTAAGTATTTATTAGCAACGCGGCTTTAGTAAAAGTAAATGTTATTTTACGTGGCTTAATTAGTTTTGCATAGATTAGTTGTGTCTCGATTTAGTGCAATGAATAATCATTTTATAAGTTCATTTGCTTTAGTTGTTTTGTTAATAGGTGTAAGTTTTCATGTAATAGATGTTAATATAGTTAGCAAAATGGCTTTGTAGGATTAATGATGATTTAAAGCTTGACATTAGATTTTAAGAAGTTGGAAAATAAATTTGAGTTCTTGGTTATTTTAAGAGCATGACCATTTTGTAATGAGATTAGAGCTTTAATTGGTTTGATAGCTTATTTACATCGATCTTATGTTGTTTTATTTTGGTTAGTGATTTATGTTTCGATTGGCACTGTATGTAATTAGCTTTAAAATACTTATAATTCATTTCATTTAGCAGAATTGGCGTTTAGTGAAACCTTGATCAGGTTTATGATGATTGCATCGTATTAGAGAAACAAGGAACATGCAATAACATTTCACGTAAGTAGTTATTCTAATTCATATATAGGTATTTGTTAATATAGATTTTAGTCGATTCTTATTTTACAGGATTGACGAATTGAAATTTGAAGCTAAGAGGCTAAGACCATTGAGGCTTTAATTGATTTTTATAAAATGTATATTTACATGCCCACACCGAATTTGCAGAAGCAATACAAATGAATAATTTTTTTATAGACCGACATTTAGTTATACATGTGAAGTAACTTTTATAGTGTGTTTAATTTAATATGTTAAGATTAAGCTTGGCTATGTTTTTGGATTACAAAATGATTTTTTATAGATTTCATGGCGCTGGCTTAAAGATCTGGTTAATAAGATTTTGGCATGAAAAAAATTGTCAATGAATTTTATCAATGTTTTTGTTAGAGTTATTTAATTTGATTAAAAGCTTTGGTTATAATTGAATTAAACGAATTGTGTTAGGTGTTAATTAATTTAATTGTTTTTATGGAGGTATTTTGAAGAGACATATCCTTCAGTCATGATTGACTGCCGCCGATTACATTCATTGTCATTCAAGGGCAAGTTGTTTTTCGCCCATTTTGATATCTTTGGTGTACTTGGATTTTTGCAAGAAGCTTGATATGGCTGAACTAGTCTTTCCTTTCTGGTTCTCCTCAAAGAATTCATCAAAAGAATACAGTTTGGATTCAGGAATGAATAATCAGAGGCAGCGTTGGAGGCTTTGTTGCCTCGGCAATGGATAAAATTTAAAATAGTACTCTCAACATTAAATTCATTTGGGACTGGCAGCCTGGGAATGTATGGAATTTAAGGAGAGCGGTGGCTGGACGGTCTGCCCCCTCTCCTCATTTTATTAGGCACAGGCTTATTAGTATTGATTGACAAGGATCAGGTGATTTCTTATTAGGTGTTTCGAGCATGAATTGCCCTACTTTTAGTCAACGAACAATGTTCATATGTGAACAACCGTATCGATGTGGTCGTTATTCCTATAACATCAAGATCTCGGGCCAATTATTAAAAGATTTCACTTAGCTCGGCGTGCTACATGGTAGAGAATTGATCGGCTCACATAATGTGCAAGAGGAGTCCCCGAAAAATGGACTGGACATGAAGAGAGCACCAAACCCGCCTGCAGAGATAGAGAACACAGGTTTAGTATTAGTTTGTAGGTAGAGAATTCCTGGCATACAATTTTAAATTTTGTTCTTGGCATTGGATTTTAATGAGAGAGCTGGATGATTTTCAATTGTATTGAGGATGGCGCTAATTAGTGGCTTGATAAGATTTTACTTTAGTAGATGCAATTGGTGGAAGGGGCGTTCGTGATTAGTAATAATGGAGCGTTAGAAGCACCAGTTGCAGGAACAGTAGTTGACGGGCTGGTGGTATTGGAGTATGCCAGCAGTTCGTATCATATCTACAATGGCCAATCAAAGGGTCAGGGTGGAGGGAAATGGGTGGCATAGTAGGGGTGAGAGGAAGGGCTTATTTGGACAATTCATAAGATCCCAATGCACCAATGCACACAGCAGTGAAGAGCGACCCCAAAACGGCCAAAGGTGTGTGCAGAATTCGATCGCGAACGCAACCTGGTGGGGTAAACAACTTCGTCATTAGATTGGGTGTTTTTCT
>JANFPS010000260.1:0-21660 GCA_024703675.1 Drosophila nebulosa
TTTACTTTTCTTTTGTCATTTTAACCGAAAACTCTTTTTTAAAACCCCCTTTTCGAGAAAATCGTGAATTTGTAAAAAAATTTAGTAAAATTTTCCAAAATTTTCCGGGGCTCTAAAAATTTTCCCAAAATTGGGGGCGATTTAAAAACGCAAATTTTTAAGTTTTGTAGCTCATCCGTTTTCTTACATTTGGTATTCAAACCTAAAAAAAATTTATTTAAACCCGCTTTTTGAGAAAATCGTGGGAAATTTTTTAAATTCAGATTTCTCAAAATTTTTCCCTGTCTAATTTTGGCCCAAAATTTTGGGGCGATTTAAAAAAACAAGTTTCATTAGTGCGCATCCCGTTTACCCTTTCTTTTGTCATTCAAACCCAGAAAACTCATTTTGAACCCACTTTTTGAGAAAAAACGTGAATTTTTAAAAAAATTTAGTATTCTCAACTTTTCTGTGCTTAACTTTGGGGCCAAAATTGGGACGATTTTAAAAAAAACAAGTTTCAGTTATGGGGCATCCAGTTTACTTACTTTTGTCATTTAAAAACCCAAAAAAAAAAATTTTGAACCCCCTTTTTTGAGAAAAAACGTGAATTTGTAAAAAAATTTAGTTTTCTCAACTTTTCCGTGCTCCAAATTTGGGCCCAAAATTGGGACGTTTAAAAAAAAAAATGTTTCAGATAGTAGCGGCCCTCCAGTTTACTTTACTTTTTTTATTTTAAACCCCCGAAAACTCATTTTGAAACCCCCTTTTCAAGAAAATCGTTTAATTTTTAAAAAATTTGTTTTTCCCCCAATTTTTCCGTGCTCTAACTTTGCCAATATTGGGACGATTTTAAAAAAAAAATGTTTCAGTTAGTAGCTCATCAGTTTTCTTACATTTGTCATTCAAAAACCCGAAAAAATCATTTTTAACCCCCTTTTTTTGAGAAGATCGTGAATTTTTTAAAAATTCAGTTTGCTCAACTTTTAAAATTTCTCTAAATTTGCCAATATTGGGGCGACTTTAAAAAAACAATGTTTCAGTTAGTAGCGAAACAGTTTACTTACTTTTTTCATTCAAACCTAGAAAAAATTTTGAACCCACTTTTTGAGGGAAAAACGTGAATTTTTAAAAAAACAGTATTCCCCAACTTTTTCCCTGCTCAACTTTGCCAAATTGGGACTATTTAAAAAAGAATGTTTTAGTTTGTAGCTTTATACAGTTTTTTCTTTCTTTTTTCCAAAATTTAAAAACCCCGGAAAACTCTTTTTTAAACCCCTTTTTTGAGAAAAACGTGAATTGTAAAAATTCAGTATTCCAAAATTTTTGGGCCCCTAAATTTTTCCAATATTTGGGGGGATTTTTAAAAAAGGGAATGTTTTAGTTTGTAGCGCAACCAGTTTTAAATTACTTTTGTCATTCAAACCTAGAAAATTTTTTTTGAACCCCCTTTTTTGAGAAAAACGTGAATTTGTAAAAAATTTTAGTATTCTTTAAAATTTTTTCCCTTTCTCTAACTTTTCCAATATTTTGGGGCGATTTTAAAAAAACAATGTTTCAGTTAAATAGCGCATCCAGTTTACTTACTTTGTCTTCAAAAACCCGAAAACTTTATTTTGGGAAAACCCCTTTTCGAGAAAATCGTGAATTTGTAAAAAATTCCAAATATTTCAAATTTTTCCGTGCTCTAAATTTGGGCCCAAATTGGACGATAAAATAAGCAATGTTTTTAGTTAGTAGCGCATTTTCCGTTTTCTTACTTTTGTCATTCAAACCCAGAAAACTCATTTTGAAACCCCCTTTTTGAGAAACTCGTGAATTTGTAAAACATTCAGTATTCTCAACTTTTCCGTGCTCTAACCTTGCCAATATTGGTACGATTATAAATAAGCAATGTTTCAGTTAGTAAGCGCATCCGTTTACTTACTTTTGTCATTCAACAACCCAGGGAAAGAAAACTCATTTTGAACCACTTTTCGAGAAAATGTTGATGAATTTGTAAAATTTAGTTTTCTCAACTTTTTCCGTGCCTCTAACTTTGCCAATATTGGGACGATTTAAAAAGCAATGTTTCGTTAGTAGCGACATCCAGTTTACTGACTTTTGTCATTTCAAACCTAGAAAATCATTTTGAACCCATTTCGAGAAAATCGAATTTGTAAAAATCAGTATCTCAACTTTTCCGTGCTCTACTTTGCCAATATTGGGACGATATTAAATAAGAAATGTTTCAGTTAGTAGCGCATCCAGTTTACTTACTTTTGTCATTCAAACCCAGAAAACTCATTTTGAAAACCACGTTTTCGAGAAAATCGTGAATTGTAAAAATTTAGTTTTCTTCAACTTTTCGTGCTCTAACTTTGCCAATATTGGGACGATCTTTAAAAAAGCAAGTTTCAGTTAGTAGCGCATACAGTTTACTTACTTTTTGTCATTCAAACCTAGAAAACTCATTTTGAACCCACTTTTCGAGGAAATCGTGTGAATTTGTAAAAATTTAGTATTCTCAACTTTTCCGTGCTCTAACTTTGCCAATATTGGGACTATTTAAAGACAAGCAATTTTAGTAGTAGCTCATACAGTTTTACCTTACATTTGTCATTCAAACCTAGGAAAACGTCATTTTGGAACCCACTTTTCGAGTAAGATCGTGAATTGTAAAAAATTCAGATTTATCTCAACTATTTCAATGTCTAACTTTGCCAAATATTGGGACGATTTAAAAAACGCAATGTTTGGCAGTTTATTTTTAGCGCAGCCAGTTTACTTACTTTTGTCATTCAAACCCAGAAAAACTCATTTTGAACACACTTTTCGAGAAAACTCGTGTACTCTGTAAAAATTCAGTTTTCTCAACTTTTCCGTGCATCTAACTTTGCCAATATTGGGGGACGATATAAATAAGCAATGTTTCAGTAAGTAGCGCATCCAGATTTACTTACTTTTGTCATTCAAACCCAGAAACTCATTTGAACCCACTTTTCGAGGAAAATCGTGAATTTGTAAAAATTAGTTTTCTCAACTTTTCAGTGCTTTAACTTTGCAATATTGGACGATTTAAAAAAAAGCAATGTTTCAGTTAGTAGCGCATCCAGTTTACTTACTTTTGACATTCAAACCTAGAAAACTCATTTTGAACCCACTTTTCGAGAAAATCGTTGAATTTTGTAAAAATTCAGTATCTCAACTTTCAAAAAATTCAGTTTTCCCAACTTTTCCGTGCGCTAACTTTGCCCCAATATTGGGACGATTTAAAAAAGCAATGTTTCAGTAGTAGCGCATCCAGGTTACTTATGCTTTTGTCATTCAAACCTAGAAAACTCATTTTTGAACCACCTTTTCGACCAAATTTGAAAATTTGTAAAAATCAGTTTTTCAACTTTTCCGTGCTCTAACTTTGCCAATATTTGGGACGATTTAAAAAAGCCAGGTTTCAGTTAGTTAGCGCATTCAGTTGTACTTACTTTTGTCATTCAAAACCTAGAAAATTTTTTTCATTTTGAACCCACTTTTCGAGGAAATCGTGAATTTGTAAAAATTCAGTATTCTCAACTTGTTCCGTGCTATAACTTTGCCAATATTGGACGATTTAAAAACGCATGTTTAAGTTAGTAGCTCATCCAGTTACTTACATTTGTCATTAGGAGAGACCTACAAAAAACTCATTTTGAACCCGCTTTTCGAGAAGATCGGAATTTGTTTAAATTCAGATTTCTACTTTTCAATGCTCTTAATTTTTGCCAATATTGGGACGATTTAAAAAAGCAATGTTTCAGTTAGTAGCCGCATCCAGTTTACTCAAATTTTGTCATCAAACCCAGAAAAACTCATTTGAAACCCACTTTTAGAGAATAAATCGGAATTTGTAAAATTTCGTATTTCTAAACTTTTCTGTGCTCTAACTTTGCCAATATTGGGACGATTTAAAAAAGCAATTGTTTCAGTTAGTGTAGGAGCATTCCAGTTATTTACTTACTTTTGTCATTCAAACCCAGAAAACTCATTTTGAACCCACTTTCTCGAGAAAATTCGTGAATTGTAAAAAAATTCAGTTTTATAAACTTTTCCGTGCTCCAACTTCTGTGCAATATTGGGACGATTTTAAAAAAACAATGGTGCAGATGTAAGCGAAATCAGTTTAATTACTTTTGTCTTCAAACCCAGAAAAGAGAAAACTCATTTTGAACAACTTTTCAAGAAAAGAAAATCGTGGAATTTTAACAAATTCAGGTTTTCTCAATTTTTCCAGGTTGCTCTAACTTTGCCAATATTGGACGATTTAAAAAAGCAATGTTTCACAGTTAGTAGCTCATACAGTTTACTTACATTTGTCATTCAAACCCAGAAAACTCATTTTGAAAACCCACTTTTCGAGAAGATCGTGAATTTGTAAAAATCAGTTGACTCAACTTTTCCGTGCTCAACTTTGCCAATATTGGGACGACTTAAAAAAGCAACTGTTTCAGTAGTAGGCGCATGTCAAGTTTACTTACTTTTGTGCATTCAAACCTAGAAAAACTCATTTTTGAACCCACTTTTCGAGAAAATCGTGAATTTGTAAAAATTCAGTTTCTCAACTTTTCCGATGCTCTAACTTTGCCAATATTAGGGACTATTTAAAAAATGCAATGTTTTAGTCCTAGTAGCTCATACAGTTTACTTACTTTTTGTTATTCAAACCCAGAAAACTCATGTTGAACCCACTTTTCGAGAAAAATAGTGAATTGTAAAAAATTCAGTATTCCTCAAACTTTCTGTGCTCTAACTTTGGCCAATATTGGGACGATTTAAAAAAGCAATGGTTTCAGTTAGTAGCGCCAACCCAGTTTACTTACTTTTGTCATTCAAACCTAGAAAACTCATTTTGAACCACTTTTCGAGAGGAAAATGTGAATTTTTTTGATAAAAAAGTAGTTTCTAAACTTTTCCGTGGCTCATAACTTTGCCATATTGGGACGATTTAAAAAAGCAATGTTCAGTTAGTAGCGCATCCAGTTACTACTCTTGTCATTCAAACCCAGAAAAACTCATTTTGACACACTTTTCGAGAAACTCGTGAATGTTTAGTAAAAATTCAGTATTTCTCAACTTTCCCGTGCTCTAACTTTGCCAATAGTTGGGACGATATTAAATAAGCAATGTTTCAGTATATAGCAGCATCAGGTACTTACTTTTGTCATTCAAACCCAGAAAACTCATTGGACCCACTTTTCGAGAAACATCCTGAATGTGTAAAAAATTTGAGTTTGTCAACTTTTCCGTGCTCTAAACTTTGTTACATATTGGGACGACTTAAAAAGCAATGTTTCAGTTAGTAGCGCAACCAGTTTACTTACTTTGTCATCAAAACCTAGAAACTCATTTTGAACCCACTTTCGAGAAAAGAAAATCGTGAATTTGAAAAATTCAGTATTCTCAACTTTTCCGTGCTCTAACTTTGCCCAATATTGGGACGATATAAATAAGCAAGTTTCAGTTAGTAGCGCATCCAGTTTACTTACTTTTGCATTCAAACCAGAAAAACTCATTTTTGAAACCCACCTTTCGAGGCAAAATCGTGAATGGTGTAAAATTTAGTTTTCTCAACTTTTCCGTGCTTAACTGTGCAATCATTGGGGACGACTAAAAAAAGCAATGTTTCAGTTAGTAGCGCATTCAGTTTACTTACTTTTTTGTTCATTCAAACCCAGAAAACTCATTTTGGAACCACACTTTCGAGAAGATCGTGAATTTGTAAAAATTCAGTTGCCTCACTTCCGTGCTCTAAACTTTGCCAATATTGGGACGACTTACAAAAAAGCATGCTTCAGTTAGTAGCGAACCAGGTTTACTTACTTTGTCATTCAAACCTAGAAGAAAACTCATTTTGAAACCCACTTTTCGAGAAAAATCGTGAATTTGTAAAATTCAGTATTCTCCAACTTTTCCAGTGCCTATAACTTGGCCAATATTGGGAACGATTTAAAAAAAGCAATTTTTCAAGTTCAGTAGCGCATCAGTGTACTGACTATTGTTGTCATTCAAACCAAGAAAGAAAAACTCATTTGAACCACTTTTCGAGAAAATCTGTGAAAATTTGTAAAAATTCAGTTTCTCAACTTTTCCGTGCTCTAACTTTGCCCAATATTGGGACGATTTAAAAAAAGCAAGTTTCGAGTTCGTAGCGCATCAGTTACTTACTCTTGTCATTCAACCAGGAAAACTCCATTTGAACCACACTTTTCGAGAAACTCTGTGAATTTGTAAAAATTCAGTATTCTCAACTTTTCCGTGCTCTAACTTTGCCAATATTGGGACGATATAAATAAGCAAGTTTCAGTTAGTAGCGCATCCAGTTTACTTAATTTTGTCATTCAAACCCAGGAAAACTCAGTATAATTTGAACCACTTTTTCGAGAAAATCGTGAATGTTAAAAAATTGAGTTTTCTCAACTTTCCGTGCTCTACTTTGCCAATATTGCGGGGGGGGGGGGGGAAAAAAACAGGGGGGGGGAACCGATTTAAAAAAGCAAGTTTCAGGTAGTAGCGATCCAGTTTACTTACTTTTGTCATTCAAACCTAGAAAACTCATTTTGACCCACTTTTTCGAAGAAAATCGGGTAATTTGTAAATAAAAAATTCAGTATTCTCAACTTTCCGTGCTCTAACTCTTGCCAATATTGGGACTATTTAAAAAAAGCAATGTTTTAGTTAGTAGCCATACAGTTAATTGACATTTGTCATTCAAACCTAGAAAAACTCATTTTGAAACCCACCTTTTCGAGAAAAGCGTGAATTGTAAAAATGCAGTATTCTCAACTTTTCAAATTCAGTTTCTCAAACTTTTCCGTGCTCTACTTTGCCAATAGTGGGGACGATTTTAAAAACGCAATGTTTTAGTAGTAGCTATCCAGTTTACTTCCATTTGTCATTCAACCTAAAAAAACTCATTGAACCCACTTTTCGAGAAGTCGTGAAATTTGTAAAAATTCAGATTTCTCAACTTTTCCGGTGCTCTAACTTTGCCAATATTGCGGACTATTTAAAAAAGCAATGTTCATGTAGTAGCTCATCCAGTTTACTTACATTTGTCATTCAAACCTAAAAAAATCATTTGAACCCACTTTTCGAGAAAGATCGTGAATTTGTAAAAAATTCAGATTTCTCAACTTTTACCATGCTCTAACTTTGCCAATATTGGGACGATTAAAAAAGAATGTTTCAGTTAGTTAGCGCATCAGTTTACTTACTTTTGTATTTCAAACCCAGACAAACTCATTTGACCCACTTTCGAAGAAAAATCGTGAATTTGTAAAAATTTAGTTTTTCAACTTTCCGTGCTCTAACTTTGCCAAGATTGCGGACGATTTAAAAGCAATGTTTCAGTTAGTAGCGCATCCGATACTACTTCTTGTCATTCAAACCTAGAAAATCATTTTGAACCCACTTTTCGAGAAAATCGTGAATTTAGTAAAAAAAAGTCAGTATTCTCACTTTTCCGTGCTCTAAACCTTTAGCCAATATTGGGACTATTTAAAAAAGCAATGTTTCAGTTAGTAGCTCCTACAGGTTACTGACATTTGTCATTCAAACCTAGAAAAACTCATTTGAACCCACTTTCGAGAAAATCGGATTGTAAAAATTCAGTATTCTCAGCTTTTCCAAACATTCCAGTTTTCCCAACTTTTCCGTGTTCTAAACTTGCAATATTGGGAACGATTTAAAAAAAGCAATGTTGTCAGTTAGTAGCGCATTCCAGTTTACTTACTTTTGTCATTCAACCTAGAAAAACTCATTTGAACCCACTTTCGAGAAAATCAGTGAATTGTAAAAATTCAGTATTCTCAACTTTTCCGTGGCTCTAACTGCCAATAGGGACTATTTAAAAAAGCAATGTTTCAGTTAGTAGCTCATTCCAGTTTACTACATTTGTCATTCCAACCTAAAAAAAAACTCATTTTGAACCCACGTTTCGCAGAAGATCGTGAATTGTAAATAATCAAGATTTCCTCAACTTTTCCATGCTCTAACTTTGCCCAATATTGGGACGATTAAAACAAGCAAGTTTCAGTTAGTAGCGATCAAGTTTACTTACTTTTGTCATTCAAACCCAGAAAAACTCATTTGATGATACACTTTTCGAGAAACTCGTGAATTGTTAAAAATTCAGTAGTCTAAAACTTTTCCGGCCTCCTAACTTTGCCCAATATTGGGGACGATATAAATAAGCAATGTTTCAGTTAGTAGCGAATCCAGTATTACTATTACTTTTGTCATTCAAACCAGAAAAAATCATTTGACCCACTTTCGGAGAAAATCGTGAATTTGTAAAAATTCAGTATTCTTCACTGTTTCCGTGCTCTAACTTTGCCAATATTGGGCGATGTTAAAAACGCAATGTTTAATGTTAGTAGCTCATCCAGTTTACTTACATTTGTCATTCAAACCTAAAAAACATTTTGAACCCGCTTTTCACGAGAGATCGTGAATGTATAAATTCAGATTTCCACTTTCCATGCTCTAATTTTTCCACTATTGGGACGATTAAAAAAGCAATGTTTCCGTGAGTAGCGCATCCAGTTTACTTACTTTTGTCATCTCAAACCAGAAACTCATTTTGAACCCACTTTTCGAGAAAAATCGTGATGAATTTGTAAAAATTCAGTATTCTCAACTTTCTGTGGCTCTAACTTTGCCAATATTGGGACGATTTAAAAAGCAATTGTTCAGTTAGTACGCGCATCCAGTTTACTTACTTTTGTCATTCAAAACCAGAAACACGCATTTGAACCACTTTTCGAGAAAATCGTGAATTGTAAAAAATTCAGTTGTTCTCACTTTTTCCGTGCTCCAACTTTGCCAATATGGGGACGATTTTAAAAAAAACAATGTCTCAGATAGTAGCGCATCCAGTTTACTTACTTTTGTCATTCAAACCCAGAGAAACTCATTTTGAACCCACTTTTCGAGAAAATCGTGAATGAATTTGTAAAAAATTCAGTTTTCTCAATTTTCCGTGCTCTAACTTCGCCAATATGGCACGATTAAAAAAGCAATGTCAGTTAAGTAGCTCATAACGTTTACTTACATTTATCATTCAACCTAGAAAACTCATTTTGAACCCAATTTTCGAGAAAGATCGTGAATTTGTAAAAATTCAGTTTGCTCAACTGTTCAGTGCTCTAACTTTGACAATAATTGGGAAGACTAAAAAAAGCAATGTTTCAGTAGTAGCGCATCCAGTTTACTACTTTTGTCATTTCAAACCTAAGAAAACTCATTTTGAACCCCCTTTTCGAGAAAATCGTGTATATGTTGTTTAAAAAAATTCAGTTTCTCAACTTTTTAAAAAATCAGTTTTTTCAATTTTCCGTGCTCTAACTTTGCCAATTTGGGACGATTTAAAAAAGCAATGGTTTCAGTTTAGCGAAACAGTTTACTTACTTTGTCATTCAAACCTAGACAACTCATTTTGAACCCACCTTTTCGCCAGAAAATCGGGAATTTGTAAAAATTCAGTTTTCTCAATTTGTCCCGTGCCTCTAACTTGCCAATATTGGGGACGATTTAAAAAAGCAATGTTTTCAGTTAGTAGCTCATACAGTTTACTTACATTTGTCATTCAAACCTCGAAAACTCATTTGAACTCAACTTTTCGAGGAAATCGTGAATTTGTAAAAAATTCAGTTTGCTCACACTTTTCCGGCTCTAACTTTGCTCAATAGGGACTATTGAAAAAAGCAATGTTTTAGTAAGCCTAGCGCCATCCAGTTTACTAACTTTTTGTCATTCAAACCCGTAGAAAACTCATTTTTGAACCTCACTTTTCGAGAAAATCTGTGAATTTGTAAAAAATTCAGTGTTCTCAACTTTTCCGTGCTCTAACTTTGCCAATATTGGGACGATTTAAAAAACGCCAATGTTTTAGTTAGGAGCTCATCCAGTTTACTTACCATTTGTCATTTCAAACCTAAAAAACTCACATTTGAACCCGCTTTTCGAGAAGATCGTGAATTGTATTAAAAATTCAGATTTCTCACTTTTCCATGCTCTAACTTTGCCAATATTGGGACGATTTAAAAAGCAATGTTTCAGTTAGTAGCGATCCAGTTTTACTTACTTTTGTCATTCAAACCCAGAGAAAACCTCATTTTGAACCCACTTTTCGAGAAAATCGTGAATTTGCTAAAAATTTTTTTTTTTCTTAACTTTTCCGTGCTCAACTTTTCCAATTGGGACGATTTAAAAAAAGCAATTTTCAGGGTTTGTAGCGCAAACCAGTTTACTTACTTTTGGGCATTCAAACCCAGAAAACTCATTTTGAACCCCCCTTTTTGAGAAAAACGGGGGAAATTTTTTAAAAAAATTTAGGGAGTTTTTCAAAATTTTCCGGGGCTCTAACTTTTCCAATATTTGGGACGATTTAAAAAAAAACAAAGTTTCGGGGTTTTCCCTCCCGTTTACTTTTTTTTTTGTCATTCAAACCCAGAAAAAAATCATTTTTTAAAAACCCCCTTTTCGAGAAAATCGTAAAAATTTTTAAAAATTCAGTTTTCTCAACTTTTCCGGGGCTCTAAAAATTTTCCCAAAATTTTTGGGAAAGATTTTTTAAAAAAACAAAATTTTTTAGTTAGTTTGAACCCGTTTTTTACTTTTTTCATTTTAAACCAGAAAAACCCCATTTTGAACCCACTTTTCGGGAAGGGAAAACCCTGAATTTGTAAAATTCAGTATTTTCAACTTTTCCGTGCTCCAACTTTCCAATTTTTGGGACATTTAAAAAAACAATTTTTTTAGTTAGTAGCCAAAACCCGTTTACTTACTTTTTTCATTCAAACCCCCAAAATCATTTTGAACCCCCTTTTCGAGAAAACGTGATTTGTAAAAATTTAGTTTCTCAAATTTTTCCCTGCTCCAATTTCCATATTGGGACGATTTAAAAAAGCAATTTTTTCAGTTATAGCGCATCCAGTTTACTTACTTTTTTCATTCAAACCTAGAAAAAACTCATTTTGAACCTCCTGTTTCGAGAAAATCGTGAATTTGGGAAAAATTCAGTATTCTCAACTTGTTTTCAAAATTCCAGTTTTTTCTCAACTTTTCCGTGCTCTAACTTGTGCCAATATTGGGACGATTTAAAAAGCACTGTTTCAGTTAGTAGCGAATCCTTACTTCTTGTCATTCAAACCGTAGAAACTCATTTTGAACCCCTTTTCGAGAAAATCGTGATTTGTAAAAATTCAAGTTTGCTCACTTTTCCGTGCTCTAACTTTGCCACTTATGGGGAATATTTAAAAAGGCATGTTTCAGTTTAGTAGCGCATCCAGTTTACTTACTTTGGTCATTCAAACCTAGAAAACTCATTTTGGACCCCACTTTTCGAGAAAAGCGTGAATTTGTAAAAATTCAGTATTCTCAACTTTTCGTGGCTCTAAAACTTTGCCAATATTGGGACGATTTAAAAACCAATGTTTAGTTAGTAGCTCATCCAGTTTTACTTACAATTTGTCATTCATCAAAAAAAACCCTGAGAAAACCTCATTTTTGAACCCACTTTCGAGAAAATCGTGAATTGTAACAAATTCAGTTTGCTCCACTTTTTTCCGTGCTCTAAACTTTGCCAATATTGGACCGATTTAAAAAGCAATGTTTTCAGTTAGTGAGCTTCATCCAGTTTACTTACTTTTGTCTTCCAAAACCTGAAAACTCTTTTGAACCCACTTTTCGAAAATCGTGAATTTGACAAATTCAGTAATTCTCAACTTTTCCGTGCTTCTAACTTTGCCAATATTGGCACGATTTAAAAAAGCATTTGTCATTAGTAGCGCTTCCAGTTTACTTTACTTTTGTCATTCAAACCCATAAACTCATTTTGAACACCCTTTTCAGAAATCGTGAATTGTAAAAATTCATTATTCTCAACTTTTCGTGCTCCTAACTTTGCCAAATTGGGACGATTTAAAAAGCAATGTTTCAGTTAGTAGCGCTCCAGTTTACTTACTTCTTTTTGTCATGTCAATCCAGAAAACTCATTTTGAACCCCATTTTTTCTAGAAAATCGTGAATGTGTAAAAATTCAGTTTTTCTCAACTTTTCGTGCTCTTAACTTGCCAATATTGGGACGATTGAAAAAACGCAATGTTTCAGTTAGTAGCGCATCCAGTTTACTTACTTTTGTCCATTTCAAACCCAGAAACTCATTTTTGAACCCACTTTTCGAGAAAATCTTGAATATGTAAAAACTCCAGTTTTCTCAACTTTTCCGTGCTTCTAACTTTCCAGATATTGGGTTGGACGATTTCAAAAAGCAATGTTTCAGTTAGAAGCGCATCCAGTTTACTTTACTTTTGTCATTCAAAACCTAGAAAAACTCATTTTGAACCCACTTTTCGAGAAAATCGTGAATGTTGTAAAAATTCAGTATTCTCACTTTCCCGTGCTCTAACTTTGCCAATATTGGGACTATTTAAAAAAGCATTGTTTTCAGTTAGTAATCTCATACAGTTTTACTTACATTTGTCATTCAAACGTAGAAAACCATTTTGAACCCACTTTTTCGAGAAAATCGTTATTTGTAAAATTCAGTATTCTCAACTTTCGTGTCTACACTTGCAATTTGGGACGATTTTTAAAAAAACAGTGTTTCAGTTTAGTAGCGCATCCATTTACTACATTTGTTCAGTCAAACGTAGAAACTTATTTTTGAACCCACTTTTCGAAGAAAATCGGACTTTGTAAAAATTCAGTATCCTCGAACTTTTCCGTGCTCTACTTTGCCCAATATTGGACGATTTAAAAACGCAATGTTTAGTTTAGTACTCATCCAGTTTACTTACCATTTGGTCATTCAAACTATAACCTAAAAAACTCATTTATGAACCCGCTTTTTCGAGAACGATCGTGAATTTGTAAAATTCAGATTCCTCACTTTCCATGCTCTAACTTTGCCATATTGGACTAGTTAAAAAAGCAATGTTTCAGTTAGTAGCGCATCCAGTTTACTTACTTTTGTTATTCAAACCTAGAAAACTCATTTTGAACAAATTTTTCGAGAAAATCGTGAATTTGTAAAAATTCAGTATTCTCAACTTTTCCGTGCTCTAACTTTGCCAATATTGGGACGATTTAAAAAAACGCAATGTTTTAGTTAGTGACTCATCCGTTTCCTTACATTTGTCCTTCACAACTAGAAAACCTCTTTGAACCCACTTTTCGAGAAAATCGTGAATTTGTACAATTCAGTGTTGCTCACTTTTCCGTGCTGTTAACTTTGCCAATATTGGGGACGATTTAAAAAGCAATTTTTTTTTTTTTGTTTCAGTTAGTAGCTTCATCCAGTTTTACCTTACTTTTGTCATCAACCTAGAACACTCATTTTGAACCCCCCCACTTTTTCGAGAAAATCGTGAATTTGTAAAAAAAATTCAGTCTTCCTCAACTTTTCCGTGCTCTAACTTTGCCAATATTGGCCGATTTAAACAAAGCAATTTTCAGTTAGTAGCGCATCCAGTTTACTTACTTTTGTCCCTTGCAAACCCAGAACTCATTTTTGAACCCACTTTTCGAGAAAATCGTGAATTTGTTAAAATTCAGGTTTTCTCAACTTTTCCGTGCTCTAACTTTGCCAATATTGGGACATTTAAAAAAGCAATGTTTCAGTTAGTAGCGCATCCAGTTACTTACTTTTGTCATTCAATCCAGAAACTATTTTGAACCCTTTTTCTAAGAAAATCGTGGAATGTGTAAAAATTCGTTTTCTCAACTTTCGTGCTCTAACTTTGGCCATATTGGGACATTTAAAAAAGCAATGTTTCAGTTAGTAGCGCATCCAGTTTACTTCTTATGTCATTCAAACCCAAAAACCGTTTTGAACCCACTTTTCGAGAAAATTCGTGAATATGCAAAACTCGGGGAGTTTTTTCTCACCTTTTCCGTGCTTCTAACTTTGCAATATTGGGACGATTTAAAAAAGAATGTTTCAGTTAGAACGCATCCAGTTTACTTACTTTTGTTCATTCAAACCTAGAAAAAACTCATTTTGAACCCCACTTTTCCGAGAAATCGTGGAATTTGTAAAATTTCAGTATTCTCACTTTTCCGTGCTCTAATTTTGCACTATTGGGACTATTTAAAAAAAGCAATGTTTTTCAGTTAGTAGCTCATACAGTTTTTCACTTACATTTGTCATTCAAACGTAGAAAACTCATTTGAACCGCACTTTCGAGAAAATCGTGAATTTGTAAAAATTCAGTATTCTCACTTTTCCGGGTTCTAAACTTTGCCAATATTGGGACGAGTTAAAAAAGCAGTGGTTTTCAGTTAGTAGCAGCATGCCAGTGTTACTTACATTTGTCATCAAACGTAGAAAACTCATTTTGAACACACTTTTCGAGAAATCGTAATTTGTAAAATTCAGTATTCTCACTTTTCCGTGCTCTACGTTGTCCAATATTGGGACGCTTTAAAAAAGCAATGGGGTTTTCAGTTTATTGCGCATCCAGTTTACTTACTTTTGTCATTCAAAACCCAGAAAACTCATTTTGACCACGCTTTTCGAGAAGAATCGTGGAATTTTGTAAAAATTCAGATTTCTCGAAACTTTTCCATGCTTAACTTTGCCAATATTGGGACGATTTAAAAAGTCAATGTTTCAGTTTAGTAGCGCATCCAGTTTACTTACTTTTGTCATTCAAAAAAAAACCAGAAAACGTCATTTTGAACCCCTTTTCGAAAGAAAATCGTGATTTGTTAAAAATTTCAGTCTTTTTTCCAACTTTTCTGTGCTCTACTTTGACATTTGGGACGATTTAAAAAAACAATGTTCAGTGAGTAAGGCGCATCCAGTTTACTTACTTTTGTCATTTCAAACCAGAAACTCATTTTTGAACCCACGTTTTCGAGAAAATCGTGAATTTGTAAATTCAGTATTCTCACACTTTTCCGTGCTCTAACTTTGCCAATATTGGGCCGATTTCAAAAAGCAATTTTCAGTTAGTAGCGCATCCAGTTTCTTACTTTTGTCATTTCCAAACCCAGAAAACTCATTTTGAACCCACTTTTCGAGAAAATCGTGAATTTGTAAAATTCAGTTTTCTCAACTTTTCTGCTCTAACTTTGCCAATATTGGGACGATTTAAAAAAGCAATGTTTCAGTTAGTAGCGCTCACCAGTTTACTTACTTTTGGTCATTCAAACCCAGAAAAAACTCATTTTTGGGAGCACACTTTTCGAGAAACTTCGTGAATTTGTAAAAATTCAGTTTTCTCACTTTTCCGTGCTCTAACTTTGCCAATATTGGACGATTTAAATAGGCAATGGTTTTCAGTTATTAGCGCAATCCAGTTTACTTACTTTTGTCATTCAAACCCAGAAAAACTCATTTTGAACCCAGCTTTGCGAGAAAATCGTGAATTTTAAAATTCAGTTTTTTCACTTTTCCGTGCTCTAACTTTGCCAATACTGGGACGATTTAAAAAAGCAATGTTCAGTTCGAAGCGCATCCATTTTACTTACTTTTGTCATTTCAAAACCTGAAAATTCATATTGAACCTACTTTTCCGAGAAAATCGTGAATATTGTAAAAATTCAGTATCTTAACTATTCCGTGCTCTAACTTTGGCCAATATTGGGACGATTTAAAAAAGCAATGTTTAGTTAGTAGCTCATCCAGTTTTACTTTTACATTTGTCATTCAAACCCTAGAAAACTCATTTTGACCTCACTTTTCGAGAAAATCCTGAATTTGTAAAATTCAGTTTTGCTCAACTTTTCCGTTGCTGTCTAACTTTGCCAATATTGGGACGTATTTAAAAAGCAATGTTTTCAAGTTTAGTAGCGCAATCAAGTTACTTACTTTTTGTCCATTCAAACCTAGAAAACTCATTTTGAGAACCCCTTTTTTGAGAAAATCGTGAATTTGTAAAAAAATTCGTATTTCTCAACTTTTCCATGCTCTAACTTTGCCAATATTGGGAGGACGATTTAAAAAGCAATTTTTTCCCTTAGTACGGCATCCAGTTTACTTTACTTTTGTCCATTCAAACCCAGAAAACTCATTTTGAACCCACTTTTTCGACAAAATCCCGTGAATTTGTAAAAATTCGTTTTCTCAACTTTTCCGTGCTCTAACTTTGCAATATTGGGAACGATTTAAAAAGCTATGTTTTCAGTTAGTAGCGCATCCAGTTTACTACTTTTTGTCATTCAAACCCAGAAAACTCATTTTGAACACACTTTTCGAGAAAATCGTGAATTGTAAAAATTCAGTTTTCTCAACTTTTCCGTGCTCTAACTTTGCCAATATTGGGACGATTTAACAAAGCAATGTTTCAGTTAGTAGCGCATCCAGTTTACTTACTTTTGTCATTCAAACCTGAAAATTCATATTGAACCTACTTTTCGAGAAAATCGTGAATTTGTAAAAATTCAGTATTCTTAACTTTTCCGTGCTCTAACTTTGCCAATATTGGGACGATTTAAAAAAGCAATGTTTTAGTTAGTAGCTCATTTAGTTTACCCTCATTTGTCATTCAAACCTAGAAAACTAATTTTGAACCCACTTTTCGAGAAAATCGTGAATTTGTAAAAATTCAGTATTCTCAACTTTTCCGTGTTCTAACTTTGCCAATTTTGGATTATTCAAAAAAGAAATGTTTCAGTTAGTAGCTCATACAGTTTACTTACTTTTGTCATTCAAACCTAGAAAACTCATTTTGAAACCACTTTTCGAGAAAATTGTGAATTTGTAAAAATTCAGTATTCTCAACTTTTCCGTGTTCTAACTTTGCCAATATTGGGACGATTTAAAAAAGCAATGTTTTAGTTAGTAGCGCATCCAGTTTACTTACTTTTGTCATTCAAACCTAGAAAACTCATTTTGAACCCACTTTTCGAGAAAATCGTGAATTTGTAAAAATTCAGTATTCTCAACTTTTCAAAATTCAGTTTTCTCAACTTTTCCGTGCTCTAACTTTGCCAATATTGGGACGATTTAAAAAAGCAATGTTTCAGTTAGTAGCTCATACAGTTTACTTACTTTTGTCATTCAAACCTAGAGAAAACTCATTTTGAACCCACTTTTCGAAAAAATCGTGAATTTGTAAAAATTCAGTATTCTCAACTTTTCCGTGCTCCAACTTTGCCAATATTGGGACGATTTAAAAAAGCAATGTTTCAGTTAGTAGCGCATCCAGTTTACTTACTTTTGTCATTCAAACCCAGAAAACTCATTTTGAACCCACTTTTCGAGAAAATCGTGAATTTGTATAAATTCAGTTTTCTCAACTTTTCCGTGCTCTAACTTTGCCAATATTGGGACGATTTAAAAAAACAATGTTTCAGTTAGTAGCGCAACCAGTTTACTTACTTTTGTCATTCAAACCCATGAACTCATTTTGAACCCACTTTTCGAGAAAATCGTGAATTTGTAAAAATTCAGGATTCTCAACTTTTCCGTGCTCTAACTTTGCCAATATTGGGACGATTTAAAAAAGCAATTTTTCAGTTAGTAGCGCATCCAGTTTACTTACTTTTGTCATTCAAACCCAGAAAACTAATTTTGAACCCACTTTTCGAGAAAATCGTGAATTTGTAAAAATTCAGTTTTCTCAACTTTTCCGTGCTCTAACTTTGCCAATATTGGGACGATTTAAATAAGCAATGTTTCAGTTAGTAGCGAATCCAGTTTACTTACTTTTGTCATTCAAATCTAGAAAACTCATTTTGAACCCACTTTTCGAGAAAATCGTGAATTTGTAAAAATTCAGTATTCTCAACTTTTCCGTGCTCTAACTTTGCCAAAATTGGGACGATTTAAAAAAGCAATGTTTCAGTTAGTAGCGCATCCAGTTTACTTACTTTTGTCATTCAAACCCAGAAAACTCATTTTGAACCCACTTTTTGAGAAAATCGTGAATTTGTAAAAATTCAGTTTTCTCAATTTTTCCGTGCTCTAACTTTGCCAATATTGGGACGATTTAAAAAAGCAATGTTTCAGTTAGTAGCTCATACAGTTTACTTACTTTTGTCATTCAAACCTAGAAAACTCATTTTGAACCCACTTTTCGAGAAAATCGTGAATTTGTAAAAATTCAGTTTGCTCAACTTTTCTGTGCTCTAACTTTGCCAATATTGGGACGATTTAAAAAACCATTGTTTCAGTTAGTAGCGCAACCAGTTTACTTACTTTTGTCATTCAAACCTAGAAAACTCATTTTGAACCCACTTTTCGAGAAAATCGTGAATTTGTAAAAATTCAGTATTCTCAACTTTTCCGTGCTCTAACTTTGCCAATATTGGGACGATTAAAAAGCAATGTTTCAGTTAGTAGCGCATCCAGTTTACTTACGTTTGTCATTCAAACCCAAGAACTCATTTTGAACCCACTTTTCGAGAAAATCGTGAATTTTGTAAAAAACTGACAATCTGGCGAACTTAGATCGATACCGACCAATCTAACTTTCCGTGCTCTAACATTGCAATATTGCGATGTGAAAAACGCAATTTATCAGTAAGCAGTTTATCCAGTTTACCTATATTTGGTCATTCAAAACCTGAAAAAAACACCCCTCATTTTGAACCCACTTTTCGAAAAAATTGTGAAGTTTTAAAAATTGACTATTTTCATATTTTCCATGCTATAACATTGCAATATTGGGACGATCACAAAATGCAATGTATCATGTAGAGCTCATCTAATAAAAAAAAAAAAAAAATAAAAAAAACTAAAAAAAAAATTCCCAAACTAATTCACTTTCGTTTGTCATTGCAAACCTAGAAAACTCTGGGGGGGGGGGGGGGGGAACCGCTACTTTTCGAGAAAATCGTGATTCGTAAGATTTACTATTCGGCGAAACTTAAGATCGATACCTGACACACCTAACTTTTCCGTGCTCTACATTTGCCATATTTCAATGATGACAAAAGCAATTTCTCTTTAAGAAATTTTACTTATTTTTATTTATTTGTAATAATTTTTAATAGTCCCTGGCGAACTTAAGATCGAAACCGGCAAAAATTTTTAAATTTCCGTGCTCTAACATTTTCCAAAATTTCGATGATGACAAAAAACAATTTATCGTTTGCAGTTTTTTTCCCGTTTACCTATATTTGTCATTTAAAACCCAAAAAAATCATTTTGAAAACCCCCTTTTGAAAAATCGTGAATTTTTAAAATTGACTTTTCAGATTTTCCATGCTTAAAAATTTTCCAAATTTTGGGAAAAATCAAAAAAAGCAATGTATCGGGAAGAAAACTCATCTAGTTTACTTTTCCCTTTTTCATTCAAACCTAGAAAACTCATTTTGAACCCCCCTTTTCGAGAAAACGTGAATTTTTTAAGAATTTACTAGGGGGGGGCCGGCGAACTTAAGATCGAAAAACCGGGGCACAATCTTTAAATTTTCCGTGCTCTAACATTGGCCCCAAAATTGCGACCGATTAAAAAAAGGGAATTTTCGTTAGCATTTTTTCCGTTTACCTATATTTTTTTTCATTTTCAAACCTAAAAATCCCCATTTTGACCCCCTTTTTTGAAAAAAACCCTGAAATTTTTTAAAAAATTGAAATATTTTCAGATTTTCCTTGGGTATAACATTGCCAAAATTTGGGGCGATCACAAAAAAACAATGTATCAGTAAAAAGCTCATCTTTGTTCACTTTTGTTTGTCCCTTAAACCCCAGAAAAACCTTTTGAACCCACTTTTTCCGGAAAATCGTGAATTTTTTAAAAAATTGACTTTTCTGGGGGAAAACTTTTCGTCCCCAACAATCTCGTCTTTCCCCCGCTCTAGACATTGGCCCCAAAATTGGGGATGATGGGCAAAAAGCCAAATTTTTCAGTTACCCTTTTATTTCCCGTTTTCCTTATTTGTCAAGTCCAAAAACCCAAAAAAATATTTTGAAACCCCCCTTTTCGAAAAAAACGTGAATTTTTAAAAATTTACTATTTTTTAGATTTTCCCCTGCTATAACCTTTTCCCAAAATTGGGACGAAACACAAAAAAGGGGGAAAGTTCAATAAGAAACCCCATCTAGTTCCTTTCGTTTGTCATTCAAACCTTTGAAAACTCATTTTAAAAAAAACCCCCTTTTTTTAGAAAATTTGTGAAAATTTTTAAGAATTTACTAGTCCGGGGCGAACTTAAGATCGGGGGTACCGACACAATATTAAATTTTTCCCTGCTCTAACATTGCCAAATTTCGATGATTAAAAAAAAGGCAATTTATCAGTTAGCAAAATTTATTTCCCGTTTACCTATATTTTTTTATTCAAAACCTAAAAAAACTCATTTTTTAACCCCTTTTTTGGGGGGGGGGGGAAAAAAACGTGAATTTTTTAAAAAAAAATTTAAATATTTTTTAGTTTTTCCCTGCTATTTTAAAATTGCCAATTTTTGGGACGATCCAAAAAGCAATGTATCAGTAAAAGCTCATCTATTCACTTTCGTTTGTCTTTAAAAAATAGAAAACTCATTTTTTAACCCCCCCTTTTCCCCAGAAAAACGTGAATTTGTAAAAATTGGCTAATCTGGCAAACTTTTTTTGGGAAAACCCGACACAATCTCCTCTTTTCCGTGCTTTTAACAAATTTCCAATATTACAAAGATACAAAAGCAAATTTTTCAGTTAGCAGTTTAAACCGTTTCCCATATTTGTCATTCAAACCTAAAAAACCCCATTTTTAAACCCCCTTTTCGAAAAAATTCCGGGAAATTTTTAAAAATTTACTATTTTCAGATTTTCCATGCTTAAAACATTGCCAATTTTTGGGGGCGTTCCAAACAATTTCATTTAAAGCCCCTGTTCCTTTTCGTTTTCATTCAAACCTTTGAAAACTAATTTTTAACCCCTTTTTTCTTGAATTTGTAAGGGAATTTTTCTAATCCGGGGGGCAACTTAAAAATCGATACCGGGCACAAACTTAAAATTTTCCGTTGGCTCTAACCTTGCCAATATTGCGGGTGATGGACAAAAAGCAATTTTCAGGGTTAGGGAGGGGTCTTCCAGTTTTTCCTATTTTGTCATTCAACCCAAAAAACTCTTTTAAACCCACCTTTTTTTGGGAAAAAAACGTTTTAATTTTTTTTAAAAAAGAAAATATTTTTAAAATTTTCCCTGGGGTATAACATTGCCAATTTTTGGGGCGATCACAAAAAACAATTTTTCAAGTAAGAAGGGCCCCATCTGTTCACTTTTGTTTTTTCCCTTCAAACCTATAAAACTAATTTTTGGGCCCCAATTTTTTTTTTAAAAAAAACGTGAATTTTGTAAAAAAAAGTTTTCCTGTTTGGTTTGGGAACCCCTTTCCAAAAAGCAATTTTTTCGCGTTGCTCCGTTTTAACTTTTAATTTGGGGGTTCAAAATAAAAAAAAAACTAATTTTCCCCCTTTTTAAAAATTTAACCTTTTTCAGCTTTTTCCGTGTTTTCATTGCCCAAAAATTTGGACATTTTAAAAAAAAGCAATTTTTCCTAAGAAGCCCCATTCTAGTTCACTTTCGTTTGTCATTCAAAACCCAGAAAAAATCATTTTTTAACCCCTTTTCGGAAAAAAACGTGGAATTTTTAAGGGAAATTTTCTTTGTCCGGGGGGAACTTAAGATCGATACCCCGGGCACAATCTTTTAAATTTTTCGTGCTCTAACATTGCAAAATTTTGGAAAGATGGGCAAAAAGCAATTTATCAGTTAGCATTTATCCAGTT